>WYDK02110101.1:0-23461 GCA_009867345.2 Toxicodendron radicans | reverse complement strand
AATGCAAAGACTACAACAAGTAATTCCTTTTCAGTTGTGGTGTAATTAAGTTGGGCATCACATAAGGTCTTACTTGCATAGTAGACAAGGTGAAACATCTTACTTCTCATTTGCCCCAGCACTGCTCCAACAGCATAGTCACTTGTATCACACATAAACTCAAATGGCAAGGACCAATCAGAAGCTATTATAACAGGTGCTGAGACTAATGCTTTCGTCATTGTTTCAAAGGCAATGTGACATTCCTTGGTGAACTGAAACTTTCTGTCATGCTCCAACAAAAAACATAAGGGTTTGGCGATTTTTGAGAACTCCTTGATAAATTTCTTATAAGACCCAGCATGCCCTAAGAAGCTTCTGATTCCCCTAACATTCATGGGAGGTGGCAACTGCTTGATGACATCCACTTTAGCTCTATCCACCTCTATTCCCTTGAGTGAGACTTTGTGGCCTAAAACAATGCCTTCTTGTACCATAAAATGACATTTTTTCCCAATTCAAAACCAAGTTAGTCTCTTCACATTTCTTCAGTACCATTTTTAAATTTTGCAAACATGTTTCAAATGAGTCTCCAAATACTGAGAAATCATCCATAAAGATTTCCAAACAGTCCTCCACTAAATAAGAAAATATGGCCATCATACAACGCTGGAAAGTTTTTGGCGCATTGCACAGCCCAAATGACATTCTTCTAAAAGCAAAGGTGTCATAAGGACATGTGAAGGTTATTTTGGGCTGATCTTCAAGTGCAATTGCGATTTGATTATAGCCAGAATATCTATCCAAAAAGTAATAGAACTCCCTTCCGGCCAACTTGTCCAACATCTGGTCAATAAATGGCAAAGAGAAGTGATAATTCCTTGTGGCTTTGTTAAGCTTTCTATAGTCCATGCATATCCACCAACCAGTGACAGCTCTTGTGGTTATCAATTCATCATTCTGATTCTTCACTACCGTCATGTCACCCTTCTTTGGAACACATTAAACAGGGCTCACCCATTCACTGTTTGAAACATGGTAAATTATTCCAGCATCCAACCATTTCAAAAACTACTTTTCATTGACAACTTCCTTCATGGCTGGATTAAGTCTTCGCTGATGCTCTATCGTCCTGCAGTAATCATCTTCAAGCAAGATTTTATGCATACAAATTGAAGGGGCTAATTCCCTAGATATCAATAATGCTCCACCCGAAAGCTCTTTTATGCCTCTTGAGGATCTTCAACATCTATTTTTCTCTATCTTCAGAAAGTAGAATCCGTATAAAACCATATTCGAGAGCGTGACAAGTTGTTTCCCCTATTCTGGTTACTCACAAAACAGACAGATGCTGGGTTGTTTGGACAATTTTCATGCACATGCCTTTCTCAACAAAAGACACAAGCTACTACCTCATGATACCCTGATGAACTGCCCATTGCTGCGGACGATGCGGGCACATAGGTGTTCATGTTCTTGATTATATTGGTCAAATAAGCTACTTGAGCAGATAGTGATGTGATAGCATCAACCTTTATGACTCCAGCTACTATTTTTCTTAAAGTCCCTGCTCTAGTTGCTGGCCACTGATAATTGTTGGTAGAAATCCTTTCCAAATTTTCAAAGGCTTCGTTGTATGGCTTAGATAACAATGCACCAATTGTTGACGCATCAACCAGCATTGGCATCTGTGCATTCAACCCATTATAGAATGTCTCCATTTGAATCTAGCAAGGTATCCTATGATTAGGACACTTCCTCAATAACTCTTTAAATCTCTCCTAAGCTTTATGCAAAGTCTCATCTTTAAGTTGTTGGAAAGAAGTGATATAATTTCTAAGATTCCTTTTCTTTTGAGGTGGGAAGTATTTTGACAAAAAATTATGCAATAAATCACTCCAATCCATGATTGAATCTGGTGGCAATGAATTGAGCCAAGCTCGAGCTCTATCTCTGAATGAATATGGGAATAGCTTTAACCTTAACACATCTTTAGACACCCCAGATAGCTTGAAAGAGTCGTTAACTTCTATAAATAACTTGAAGTGCAAATGAGGGTCTTCGCTAGGCAAACCCCCAAACTGACCCATTGTTTACAACATTTGAAACATCACCGGTTTCAATTCAAATTGTTGAGCTGGAAAATTAGGTCTGACTATCCTCGGATTGAATTGATTGATAAGAGGTGTGTCAAAATCTCCAATGCATCTATCCCTCTCATCAACAGATGACGGGTTATGACCTGTCTCGTTCTCTATTTCTTCAACTTTATGAGCTCTTTGATCAACTCTCAATCTTCTTAATCTGGCGTGAAGGGTTCTCTCTGGTTCAGAATCGAATAATAAGATGGCTTTGTCAACAGATAGGTTCATAAACCATTCACCACCAGATCTGAAACAGAGGCAAACAAAAAGCAAAATAAAATTCAAAATTAAAGTAAATGAGCGACAATATTAACTAACTAATTTTGGCACAATCCCAAGTAGCATCGCCAAAAACTTGTTGTCTGATCAAAACAATAACACATGCACACAAGTATACGTGGTCGACAAGCAGTTTAGATTCCTAAGAATCGAATATCATTCCTACAAGGATTGTAAAATTAATCAGTCTCTATCGATACTCCAGCAATGTATCAGTAATGAAATGTGATGATATTATGCTAAAATAAACACTAACAAAACATACTTAATGGAATTAACTATGAATGATACTGCAACGAAATTAAACTAAACAACTATAATAAATCTAAATAAGAAGTCTACTTGACAGTGCAAGGTTCAACACGGCTACATTGATTGATTAAATGTAAGTCAAGTTTAAACGAAATCCCTCATATTGTAATGCTATGAATGTTGCTACAACATAACTCATCATGACATTTCACTTGATTCAATCTCCTAAGCTCTTGTACTGCTCTGTCGAACATTCTACAAGTTTGCTACCTAAGCTCTCGTTGATGTTCACTGTTTTAGCAAATCGCGATCGGAATCTTATCCTCACTTTCAGCACTAAACGCCAGTAACTTTTCAATGATTTAACAAACGAGAAACGCGATGTTACCCAACTTGTCACGCTCTCGAATCTAGTTTTATACGGATTCTACTCATCGTCGGCCAAATTCATTGTTGCCTTCATATCTCTTCCCTACAAAAAAAAAGGTAAACTTGGTTTGTTTCCTAACTTCATCATGCTTATGACTCGAGCTCTCATGGTTGTTGGCAATTTGTTCGCAGGAATGAAGCTCACTAAAAGACCCAGCGAGTACTCAGCAAAGTCGCCCAAAATTCAGGGCAACACCTCTAGTCCGACGGTCAAGATCGACCTTAAATCCAAACCGAATGTTGTCATTGCGACCAAAGCTCATGTTGCCAAGGAAACGACCAGAAGTAAGCGGTCTAGGGGCGAGCTCTCAAGTGCCTCTAGCTAAAAAATGATCCCAAAAAAGCCGTGAGTCGAGTTAAATCGGTCCCCAAAACGAGGGCCATTTCGAGATGGCTCTCCAAGGACTCTTCAAAAGGAAAGAGCTTGATTTCCCCCAATGCTCGGAAAAAAGAAATAAGCCTAGTGAGCTTGCCTCAATCCTAGGATGAGCCTGAAGAAGACGAGGCTGAATTGGATGCCCTTATTCTTTAGCTCCCCGAAAAAATCACTATGGGGGCCATGGTGACCAAGGATTCGGTTTCTAACCAATTCTTTCAAGATTTTTAGGCGTTGCCAGCTCAAAAATGCCTAGGAAGTACGGCAAGTGTGCTTGGCAAGGTAAGATAACAAACTGACCCCAATTGTCGCGTTTTACTTGTATTTTTTAATTACTTTTCCTTTGTTCTCTTCAGGCACACACTATGCTCAACCTCCTTTACTAGGACAGCTACGACGTCCTGGAAAAGCCGAGCAAGGCTATTGACTTCGTCATAGCCTTAAAAGACATTACGGTGGACAAAGTCCGCACTATGCATAAGCAGGTCAAAGCGTTGAACGCCAAATTAGCAGCCTTTAAGACGGCCAAGGAGAACGTGACTATCAAGGAAAAAGAATTCATTGAAAAGTTTGTTGCTTCTGAAGAATGAAGCAATAACTGAGCAAAATTGCCTCGTTGAGGAGAATGCCATGCTAGCTGCTGACCTGTCCGGTTCTAAAAAAAAAATGGCAAACTTAGATAAAGAGCTGACCAATACTTAGCTGGAGGTGTCTTGAAGGTGCGTGGTAAGGATGTGAAGGCCAAGGTCGTCTGTCTGAGGCATGACCTTAAAGAGACTAAAAGGGCTCACAACATTTAGTCGTGGGAGACTTTTGTCAACTTGGTATATATCATGTGGTAGAAGAACCTCGACGGAGACTTCTCTTTCGTGCCGCTTGAGTACCAAACTGAGGTCGAACGGTTCTGGACTGAGGCTGCTGGTGGAACTTTTGTTTACCCTGTTGAACCTGACACTGAAGTTCCAGAGGTTGAGAGCAGTGCGTCGAGTATGATGACGAGGAGAATGATTCGGGGGATGAGCAAGACAAGAACCAAACAGACCCCGTCACCACTGAGCACGACTTGACTTCTGACGCTGCCATTCCTCCTATAAATTAAACTTTCCTTGTATTTTTTATTTTTTATTTTTTGTAATTAACTCATTTTATCAATGAATTGAATTTCTTGCTTTTCCATTGCGAGCTGTTGTATTTTCTCGAAGTTGAATTTCTTTAAATGTTTGGATTTACTTTGAGACTTGTCCCAAATTTTTTCAAAGTGTCAAAGGAGATCTTATACTTGCCACGACCTTTGAGTTTGCGTTTAAACCCGCCTTAAGTCTTTGTCGTTGAAGTTTACTTGATTTCCTCTCAACATGTTTTTCTCGATTTATTTTCAAGGTACAGGTCACCGGGTTTCGAGCTTAAACCTTGTGAGCTTGACCTTGGGCAAGGTTAAAACCATGTCACCGGTCGAGCCCTGACTTCAAGCTTTTTACGCAACTTACAACAATTGTTTAAACACATCGTTCTGAATAATACACTTTATTGAAAACTAAATAAAAAAAGGGACTTCGTCAGTTTACAAGGCAAAAAATATAAAATTACATAACGGCCTCTTATATTTAATTGAGCTAGATCATTGGTAATACCTACGTAAGTGCTGACAAAATTGATGTTCCATTGAAGTATTCCAAATGGAAAGTCCTCGTCCCAATTTTTTTCGAGATCCTAAATGGACCTTCCCACTTTGGACCAAGCACCCCCAGCCCGACTCCTTTGCTATGGGCACCACTTTCCTCAAAACGAGGTCTCATTTTTCGAATTCCCGATTCCTTACTTTAGAGTTGAAATATCGATTTACTCACTGTTGGTAAGAAGCAAGCCTTATTTATGATTTTGCACGGTGCTCGTCGATTAAATCGAACTTCAGCCTTAATAAAGAATCGTTGATATCTTCATTGAACATCTCTCGCCTGAATGTGTTCACTCCGACTTCAAATGGCGCCATTGCAAGTGAGAATGAGGTTTCACCTGTCGAAATCCTCATCGTGGTTCTATAAGGCCACAACACTTTGGGCAAATCATCTACCCAACTTCCCTTTAGAGTATTGAGCTTCTCTTTTATAGTATGCCTGATTACTTTGTTCACGACCTCAACTTGCCCGTTTGCTTAAGGTCGATAAATAGTTGAGAAACTATTCTTTATTCTGAGCCCTTCACAAATCAAATAAATTCTTCACTCTAGAACTGTCTCCCATTATCTATGATAATGGTATGTGGAAGTCCGAATCTATAGATGATTTTCTTATAAACAAAATCTTTCATTTTGTTCGCAATTACTGTAACGGTCTCCGCCCACTTGGTGAAGTAGTCGACAGTGACTACCAGAAATTTAATGCCACCCTTACCTTGAGTCAGCAGGCCTACTAAGTCGATGTCCCACACTACAAAAGGCTAAGGGCTGATTAAAATTGTAAGCTCTTATGGCGGTGCTCGCGAAATGTCGGCGAACCTTTGACACTTGTCGCATTTGCGAACAAATTCTGCAACATCCTCATAGACAGTCGGCCAATAATATCCTTGGCGCAAAACCTTATATGTTATAGCTCACCCACCTAAATGGTTACCACATATCCCCTCGCGAATCTCTCAGAGGATATAATCCGCATCTTTACTATTCACACACTTGAGTAGCGAGTTGCATAGCCTCACTTATACAACTTCTCATTGACCAAAGTGTAGCGGGTTGTTTTTGCCTACAGTGTTCGTGCATCATTCCTATCTTCTGGCACTTTCCCATCCTTTAAATAGAAGATGATAGGATCCATCCAACTGTACTGATGGGCTATTTCCATCAACCCCTCTTCTGGCGGGCTAATACTTGACTTTTGAATGACTCTCATTGGTATTGGGTTTGTCGACTGATAACTCTTGAAAATAGAGTTATCATAGACTTAATTTAGGACCTTTGCTATGGTTTTTATTGCTTTATTAGTCACTTTAGTTTAATTTAGTTTAATATTTCATATCTTAACCATTTAAAGTTGGATTGTGTTTAAAAATGGAAAATGCCTTTAATCTGCTCTAATTTGGTGTGTTTTAGGTTTAATTATTTGAATTATTTCATTTCAAAAATCAAATGGCTTAACCTCGGATTCATGATGAACACAAATTAAAGACTTGATGCTATAGAATGTTGGAGCATAACGTAGCAAACAACTGAAAGCTTTGCAGGGAAGATGTTGGCGCATAGCGAGCCAGCTCAGCATAACTAAAAACACCTTTTTGTCCTGAAAATCTGTTGACCTGTCCTGACAAGGACAATCTCCTTTTCTGTGCACACTGAGAAAAAAGAATAGTGACCCGACTGTGAGGGAATGACAAATCCTAGTATGCTGACAAGTGTCCAAATTTGCCCTATTCTTCTTCATATAAAAACAAAGTAGAAAGTTTGAAAAATGGGTCTTCAGTCATCAGAGGAAGGTCGGCTGTATAGAGAAATATTGAGAGATTTTACAGAGCATTGAAGAGGAGGAATAGTCATTTTTTAGGAAGAGTTGTGCGTCCTAAGACACATTTGTAGTATTCTTCCTTATATTTGGTTTTTCTTGTTCCTATGGATTTGATGGTTGTATCTTCTACTTGTGTTTACTCTCGTTTCAGTATGAACTAATTGCTTTTAAGTTGGATTTGAATGATTGAATTCCTATTGTAATGTTCCTTTAACTTTAATATAGCTTACAAATCATTTCTTTTCATTTTAGCCAAATGAGTTTATTTGTAGCAATGTTGATATGGCTAATCAATATTTGTTGTGTTGCTTGTTAATCAGATGTTGAGAAGGTCTAAGAAACAAGGGTCAGTTTGGGGGTTTGCCTACTGAAGATCCACACTTTCATTTGAAGTTGTTCATGAAACGACTTGTTTAAGCTGCCAAGAGTGTCTAAAGATGTGTTGAGGTTGAAGTTATTCCCATATTCCTTAAAAGATATAGCTCGAGCTTGGCTCAATTCATTGCCACCAGATTCGGTCATGGATTGGAGTGATTTATTGCATAAGTTTTTGTCAAAATACTTCCCACCTTAAAAGAAATGGAAGCTTAGAAATGATATCACTTCTTTCCAATAATTTGAAGATGAGACTTTGCATGAAGCCTGGGAGAGATTTAAAGAGTTATTGAGGAAGTGTCCTAATCATGGGATACCTTGCTGGACTCAAATGGAGACATTTTATAATGGGTTGAATGCACATACGCGAATATTAGTTGATGCATCAGCAACTGGTGCACTGTTATCTAAGTCATACAATGAAGCCTTTGAAATTTTGGAAATGATTTCTACAAACAATTATCAGTGGCCAGCAGCTAGGGTAGGGACTTCAAGGAGAACAGTAGTTGGAGTCATGGAGGTGGATGCTATCACATCATTATCTGCACAAGTAGCTTTCTTGACCAACATAATCAAGAACATGAATATGTCTACGCCAGCATCGTCCGCAGTAGTGGGCAATTCATCAGGGCACCACGAAGCAATATCTTTTGTCTTTTGTGGAGAAGGGTACGTGTATGAAAATTGTCTAAACAACCCAGCATTTGTCTGTTTTGTGAGTAACCAGAATAGGGGAAACAATCCTTATTCTAATACTTACAATCCTGGCTGGAGACAAAACCCAAATTTCTCCTGGAACACTCAAGGAGAAGGTCTCTAGCATCCACTCAGCAAAGGCTTATGCAACCACCAAGATTCCATCAACAAGCATAACCAAGAAATGAGTATATGGAGAACAAAATCAACTCATTGGAGACTCTAATGAGAGATTTCATGAATAAGACTGACACCATCATGAAGAACCAGTCTACTTTGATAAAAAAACAATGTGTTTCGTTGAAGAATTTAGAGAATCAAGTAGGGGCAACTTGCATTGGCAATTCATACAAGACCCCAAGGTTTTTTTCCAAGCAATACCAAGAATCCAAGAGAATGCAAGGAACAAGTCCAAGCTATTCAGTTTAGAAATGGAAGGGAAGTGCAAATGCCAAGAAGAAGGCCTCAATCAGAGCAAGGAAGCAGAAATTGAAGTGCAAGAAATAGTGGAGAAATCGAAAAAGAACACGACTGATGCGACAACGTTGCGCCAGTAAAGCCCGACGTAGAAAAACAACAACTTTTAAAGCCTACTCTACCATATCCTCAAAGACTAAAAAAATAGAACCAAGACAGACAATTCACCAAGTTCCTTGAGGTTCTAAAGCAGCTCCACATCAACATTCAATTGGTGGAAGTTTTGGAGCAAATGCCCAACTATGTCAAGTTCATGAAGGATATCTTGTCAAAGAAAAGAAAGATGGGAGAGTTTGAGACAATAGCAATGACCAAGGAATGCAGTTCTATCTTGGAAAGCAAACTTCTACAAAAGTTGAAGGATCATGGGAGTTTCACACTGCCATGTTCTATGGGAAACACCTATTGTGGAAGGGTTTTATGTGACTTGGGGCCTATTATCAATTTGATGTGTTTCTCTATGTTTAAAAAGATAGACATTGGTGAAGCAATATCAACAACCGTAACTCTTCAACTTGCTGATCGTTCCTTTGTTCATCTTGAAGGTAAAATTGAAGATGTGTTAGTAAGGGTGGATAAGTTCATTTTCCCCGTGGATTTCATCATTTTGGACTATGAAGCAGATCGAGAAGTGCCTATTCTCTTAGGTAGACCATTCTTAGCCACATGAAAGACCTTAATTGATGTGTAGAAAGGAGAATTGACTATAAGAGTTAATGATCATGAAGTTACTTTTAGCGTCTTAGATGCCATGAAGTTCCCCGATGACTTATAAGAATGCTCTGCTGTGAGCATCGGTGACAACATATCTATGGAGGAAATGGAAAGGTTGTGACATAGTTGGGCTGTTGAAGTGGATTTTTTGGTTGATGAATCTGAACTTACTAATGAAGAATCAGAGAAGGTGAGTGTAGCTGAACTACAAGGAGAATCAAGGTTTAAGAGATTTGGGCAGAAACTTGAATTGCTTGATCAGGATGAAAGAGATTTACACCCGCTCAAGCCATCTGTTGAAGAACCCCTAATGTTGGAGCAAAAGGCAATGCCTAGTCATTTGAAGTATGCTTATTTTGGAGAAAGAGATACATTACCTATTATTATCTCCTCCACACTTCCTGAAGATAGAGAAAAACAGTTGTTGAAGATCTTCAAGCAGCATAAACGAGCTTTCAGGTAGAACATTGCTGATATCAAGGGAATTAGCCCTTCAATTTGTATGCATAAAATCTTGCTTGAAGATGATTGTTGCAGCACGATAAAGCATCAGCGAAGACTTAATCCAGCCATGATGGAAGTTGTCAAAAGGAGATTTTGAAATGGTTGGATGCTAGAATAATTTACCCTGTTTCAGATAGTGAATGGGTGAGCCCTATTCAATGTGTTCTAAAGAAGAGTGGCATGACGGTAGTGAAGAATCAAAGTGATGAATCGATATCCACAAGAACTGTCACTGGTTTGGGGGTATGCATGGACTACAGAAAGCTCAACAAAGCCACAAGGAATGATCAATTTTCTTTGCCATTTATTGATCAGATGTTAGACAAGTTTGCCGGAAGAGAGTTCTATTGCTTTCTGGATGGATATTCTGGCTATAACCAGATCGCAATTGCACCAAAAGATCAGCCTAAAACAACCTTCACATGTCCTTTTGGTACCTTTGCTTTTATAAGAATGTCATTCGAGCTGTGCAATACGCCAGCAACCTTCCAACGTTGTATGATGACCATATTTTCTGATTTAGTGGATGATTGCCTGGAGATCTTTATGGACGATTTCTCAGTATTTGGAGACTCATTTGAAACATGTTTGCAAAATTTAGAAAGGGTACTGAAGAAATGTGAAGAGACTAACTTGGTTTTGAATTTGGAAAAATGTCATTTTATGGTACAAGAAGGTATTGTTTTTTGCCACAACGTCTCACTAAAGGGGATAGAGGTGGATAGAGCTAAAGTGGATGTCATCAAGCAGCTACCACCTCCCACAAATGTTAAGGGAATAAGAAGTTTCTTAGAACATGCTGGGTTTTATAGGAGATCCATCAAGGACTTCTAAAAAATTTACAAACCCTTATGTTCTTTGCTAGAGCATGACAGAAAGTTTTAGTTCACAAAAGGAATGTCACATTGCTTTTGAAACACTGAGGAAAGCATTAGTCTCAACACCTGTTATAATAGCCCCTGATTGGTCCTTGCTATTTGAGCTTATGATGCAAGTGACTAAGCTGTTGGGGCAAAGGAGAGTAAGCTTTTTCAGCCTATCTACTACGCAAGTAAGACCTTATGTGATGCCCAACTTAACTACACTACAACTGAAAAGGAATTACTTGTTGTAGTCTTTGTATTTGATAAGTTTATAGCTTACCTTGTTGAGACCAAAGTGGTAGTGCACACTGGTCATTCATCCATCAAGTACTTGGTTTCAAAGAAAGATTCAAAACCAAGGCTTATAAGGTGGATATTACTCTTACAAGAATTTGATCTAGAGATTGTCAATCAGAAGGGTTATGAAAACCAAGTTGCAAACCACCTTTCAAGGCTTGAAAATGAAGAGTTTACTCAAGGCAAGGTGGCCATTAAAGACGTGTTCCCTGATGAGCAATTGCTTGTCTTGAATCATCAAGAATGCCCATGGTTTGCTGATTTTGCTAATTACTTGGCATGTGATATTCTACCTCCTAACCTCTGAAAGTAGCAATTGAAGAGATTATTATATGAAGTGAGATTTTACTTCTGGGATGATCCCTATTTGTACAAGCAAGGGGTTGATCAGATTTTGAGAAGATGTGTGTTTGGTGAAGAATGCGCCAACATACTTCAGCAATGTCATGCAACACCTTATGATGGTCATTTTGGTGGGTCAAGAACAATAGCTAAAGTCCTCCAATCTGGATTTTTCTAGACTACACTCTTAAAGGATGCTCAAGAATTTGCCAAGTCGTGTGATCGTTGTCAAAGGATGGGTAATATTTTGATGAAACATGAGATGCCATTGACCAACATCTTTGAGATTGAACTTTTTGATGTATGGGGGATTGACTTCATGGGACCATTTCCTCCTTCTTTTGCCATGAATTACATTCTAGTGGTTGTGGATTATGTATCCAAGTGGGTGGAAGCTCAAACTTGTTCCACAAATGATGTTAAGGTGGTTCTCAAGTTCCTGTAAAAGAACATATTCACCAGATTTGGGACTCCAAGGTGCCTCATTAGTGATGAAGGCACACCCTTTGTGAATCGATTGGTGAGTTCTTTATTGAAGAAATATGGAGTTCGACGTAAGATTGCTACAACCTATCATCCACAAACCAATGGGCAAGCTGAAATTTCTAACAGAGAAATCAAACATATACTCAAAAAGTCAGTTTGTCCCAATAGAAAATATTGGTTTCTTAAGCTGGATGAAGCATTGTAGGCGTATCGCACAACATTCAAGACTTCTCTTAGCATGTCACCTTACGGGCTAGTCTTTGGCAAGGCTTGTCATTTTCCCTTGGAGCTTGAACACAGAACTTATTAGGCCCTAAAAAAGCTGAACATGAACTTATAAGATGCTAGGGAACAGAGAAAATGTAATTGCTAGAGCTTGAAGAACTTAGGAAATTTTCCTATGAGAATGCCAAGTTGTACAAGGAGAAAGTTAAGAAATGGTATGACAAAAGAATTCACCAAATAGAGTTCCAACTAGGCCAATATGTCTTGCTATACAACTCAAGACTTAAACTCTTCCCTGGCAAGTTGAAATCAAGATGGTCCGAACCATTCAAGGTTGTCAAAGTCTATCCTTATGGAGCTGTTGACTTGGTGGATGAGAAGACCAATAATGAGTTCAAGGTGAATGGTCAAAGATTGAGGACATACTTGGGATCAGAATTGGATCGAGAACTAGTGAGAATCCCACTCAACAATCAGGCTTAAATATGGGCAAAGTGAGGCTGAAGACTTAAAAACAAGCGCTATTGAAAGGCAGCCCAAGCATTTTTAATTCAATTTTCTTTGATTCTTAGTATAACATTGAGTGTTTTTCTTATTTGTTTTGTTTCTCCTAATTTCAGTATGCATTTATCCACGTCAGCAAGTGAAATTAGGGTTCCTTATGGCATAAACCTAAAAAGCTAGATTTTTCCCTCTTTTACAGAATATCCACTTTCTTCTACAAACACCAGTCCCCACCATTATCGTTCTCACTCTCGATTTCCATTGCACAGTAGTCACCATCATCCCAAGCTTTCTCCGCACGATTCGCACCACCATCTCGACCCCACTTCTCCACTTGCTTGGCCACATTATTGCCATAGAAACCAATATAAACACTCATCTTCGCCTTGCTACAGCATCTTGAACACAACGCACCCCTACTTCAGAACTCTTCATCATGACAAAGAAATCAGCACCCAAAGCTTCTTTCATTCGCACTACTCTCAAAAAGTTTACGAATCCAGCAGTCGAAAAAAAGTACATGGATGTGATTCAATCAAGATCTTTGTTGTTGGAGAAAGGTTTTGTCATGACAAAAATAAAAAATTTGGGGTTGTCTTCTTACATCAGTGAAGTGCTGCAGTAACAAAAATGGCAATCCTTTGCCACCCATACTGAAAATCCGATTGTGCCTTTGGTAAAAGAATTCTATGTGAATCTCCTCGCATATGATCAACCTTATGTCAAAGTTCGAGGAGTAAAAATCGACCTCAGTTCCAAGACTTTCAATGAGCTCTTTGGTTTGAAAGACATAAAAGATAAATATTCGAAGTTGGTCGACAAGCCTTCGAGCGAATTGTTGCAAGAAGTCCTCAAGAGCACCACAGTTCTTGGAACTATTTGGCTAGTGTTGAAGCAGAACACAAAGACCGTGAAGAGCTCATCCCTCTTGCCAAATGTAAAGGTTTGGTGTCATTTCTTAAAGAATAGGATAATGCCCACAACACATGACACCACCGTTTCTATCGATCGCATGATTTTGTTATAATGTATTTTAACTGGGAAGAAAATTAATTTGAGTAGTATTCTTGTCAAAGAAGTCTGTTTCGCTGCAATGAAAACACATGGTAAGTTGTTCTTCTCATCTCTCATCACTGCACTATGCAAGCATTTTGATGTACCGTATTTGGAAGATGAGGAAATCGTGGTGAACAGAGGTGCTTTCACAAATCACTTGATTGAAAAGGTTGACAGTGATGCTGAATTTAGAACACAAAAACCTGGAACCTCTAGGCCAAGCACCAGTGCGCCAGCAACTAGCAACATTCCCACCAATGTTTCAAACCTGCCAGTTCTTGACAAAAAAATTTCTAAGCTGGAGGCCATGGAGAAGAAAAAGTTGATTCTATGCAACTACCTAAAGAGCGGAGATCAAGCTCTGAAGAAGGAATTCATGGCCAATTTCACAAAACCTTATTCCTTTTTCCCAATTTTTCCTGATGAATTGTGTCAAGAAATGCCTTTTGCAGGTACCACCAATGCTCCAGCACAAGACTCCTCTGACACCAAGAGTGATGAAGAACCCTTGAGTCAGAAATTGCAAACATTAAAAAGGGCAAGAAGCCCCAGGGTGAGCACCAAGAAAAGGAGTTTGTAAGCCCCTCCACTGAGAATGTTGAGGATCTTGATAATGAGGAGTTAGTGGATCCACAAGTGTTTGTTGATAGATACATGGAATTGTTTAGACAAATCTCTGATGTGGAAAAAATGCCAGCACAAGGAGAGCAGCCATCATCAGCATCAACAATAGTGGTAGAGGAACATGTCACAATGACGGACATTGAAGCACCAATCAACCCTGCTACACAAGAGGCAGCGATGGAAAAAGAGGCTGAACCAACCCCTGAGAAAGAAGAGCCAGGGAAAGACTCCTCAGCATCCGATAATGATCTGCAACTGTTGGTTGAACTCTCCTCAAAGGTTAAGAAGAGAAAGAAGGGAGCGTCCTCGAGTGGAGAATTTGTGCTCTAAAGAAGGAAATCTCATAGGAATTTAGGCAAATGAGGGAGTTCTTTATCCTCATTTCATTTTGTTGTTTTATTTTGTTTATTTTACTATTTTGTTTTGTTTTGTTGTGAGCACATAACAACTCTCAAGTTTGGGGGTGTTGTTGTCCTTTGTGTATTTCTCTTTTGTGTGTTTTTATTTTTGTTATGTTTATGTCCATTTTTTATGTTTTGTCTTGTTGTGTGATTAGAAGAAAATCAATGGAATTATTGTTGCTTTATCCTATGCTGATCTTGAATCTGTTAAGATGCTTCATGATGCTATCGCAAGCTTAGAACTATTTTGATTGAATTTTGATAACTCAAAAATTTTGAGATGTTTAAATGCATAGGTATGAGCTGGAAATTAGTTTTGAAACAAGCATTTGGGCATGGCAAGCAATAGAAAGAGTGTAGGAACCAAGCTGAGTTAGATAAACCTCCAAAACAAGATTCAAGTAGGAAAGCCTTAAGAAGTTCAAGGTGATAGCCATTAAAAATATAGGTGACAAACTCATGGGGGGAAAGACTTTGGTAGTAGCATTTTTGTTGTGATGAATGTGTGAATAATAATCTAGGAGCATTTCAATGTTCTTCATATCCAAGTATCTAGAAGTGCCCATGAACCCCATGGTGTATTGACTATTGAAGAAAGGGTATAAAGAATAAAAGTGTGTTGTGACAATTGTTGTAGCAATCTGAAACAGATCATGGCCGAGTAGCTAGGAGTGCCCATGAACCCTATGGTGTATCGACTATGCAGAAAAACTATGAATTTGTGGAAGATGTCCAAACAGTTAAAAAAAATCAGTCTTCCAACAAAACCCCTAACCTTTTGAGATGACCTGTATGCAATAGCAGTCCCTTGACTTTGTTCTATGAATGATTTTTTGCTTGTATCTTGTTGAGGAAGGATTGAAAACTTAGTGAAAGTTGCATGCAATTAGGCTCAAGGATCTATGATTAGTTGTTCTCATAAATGCTTGTAAAAATATGTGTTGATCAATGAATGATGTTTAGAAAATGAATTTTGATCAAAAAGTGTGATTTCAAACTGATGAGAACTTAAAAGATTGAAACTAAGCTATGGTCTTGAAAGCAATAATAGAGTATTGTGACATCATAGGGAGGAGCATGATGTCTCCATGATTTCTCTTCTTGTGTGCTTATTTTTGTTTGCTTGCTTGAGTTTCATGGCTTGAGGACAAGCAAGGTCTTAAGTTTGGGGGTGTGATAACTCTTGAAAATAGAGTTATCATAAACTTAATTTGGGACCTTTGCTATGGTTTTTATTGCTTTATTAGTCACTTTAGTTTAATTTAGTTTAATATTTCATATCGTAACCATTTAGAGTTGGATTGTGTTTAAAAATGGAAAATGCTTGTAATCTGCTCTAATTTGGTGTGTTTTAGGTTTAATTATTTGAATTAATTCATTTCAGAATCAAATGGCTCAACCTTGGATTCATGAAGAACACGAATTAAAGACTTGATGCTATGGAATGCTAAAGCATAACGTAGCAGACAGCTGAAAGCTTTGAGAGGACAATGATGGCGCATAGCGCGCCAGCTCAACATAACTGAAAGCACACTTGTGGTCCTGCGAATCTTATGGTCTGTCCTGACAAGGACATTCTCCTTTTCCGTGCACATTGAGAAAAAGGAACAGTGGGCCAACTATGAGGGAATGACAAATCCTAGTATATTGACAAGTGTCCAAAGTTGCCCTATTCTTCTTCATATAAAAGCAAAGTAAAAAGTTTAAAAAAGGGGTCTTCAATCATTAGAGAAAGGTCGGCCATAGAGTGAAATATTGAGAGATTTTACAGAGCATTGCAGAGGAGGAAGAGCCATTTTTCCCACGAAAGAGCCGTGCATCCCAAGACACATTTGTAGTATTCTTCCTTGTATTTGGTTTTTCTTGTTCCTATGGATTTGATGGTTGTATCTTCTACTTGTGTTTACTCTCATTTCAATATGAACTAATTGCTTTTGAGTTGGGTTTGAATGATTGAACTCATATTGTAATGTTCCTTTAACTTTAATAAAGCTTACAAATCATTTCATTTCATTTTAGCCAAATGGGTTTATTTGTAGCAATGTTGATATGGTCAATCAATGTTTGCTGTGTTGCTTGTTAATTGGATGCTAAGAAGGTCTAAGAAACAAGGGATATCATTCGGTTAATGCAAGCCATTAGGGTCATATGGCAGTATGAGGAGAATACATAGGCATATGGGTGCTTCCTTGTATGATTATCAACAAACCAGGGCATAAATCTGTTGTTTGAGTCTGAATTGGCATAGACATATGTTATAATTAAGTTTAGGTAACAAACTTGTAGAATGTTCGACGGAACAGTACAAGATCTTAGAAGTTTGAATAAAGTGAAATGTCATATTGAGTTATGTTGTAGCAACATTCATATCATTGCAATAGGAGCAATTTCATTTAAACCTGGCTTACCTTTAATTGATTACTGAACCTATGTTGTTACCTTGATCTGTTGATTAGAATTCTTACTTAGATTTATTACAGTTGCTTAGTTTAGTTTTGTTGCGGTATCATTCATAATTCATTCCATTAAGTCTGTTATGCTATTGTTCATTTTAGCTTAATAGCATCAGTTGGTTCCTAGGTAAAAAGCCCTCCCTGAAGAGTGTGCATCTCCTAGTTTTCTAACCCACTGAAGTTGGAAGTTTAAGAAGCTTAGATGGAGTTCTTGATGTTCATGTTGTGTGCTCCTCTACTTACCATTCTTCCTTACTTGGATTGACTGATTGGATGTTGTGTTTCTTCTTAAGAAGTTCTGGGCGTTGTTCAATTGACTGTGAGAGGCTCCTCTGCTGCTGGTCTTATACTAATATGTACAGTTAGGAATACATCTTTGTAAATTTGTACAGATCCCTTATTTGTGGGGGACTAAGGCCTGTTTTTTGTTTTAGGCCTGGTTTGTATATATAGGTTTTTTGGCCTAGCTCTGCTGGGTTCTTTTGGTTTTTGTTAAGTTTTTGGACCTATCCATTAGCTTGCTTAGTTTGTAGGGGTTTTGCTCCCCAGTTGTTTCAGTGATTCTTTCTTTATAAAATTTTCGGTTTACCAAAAAAAAAACCATGATTGAAAATTAGGGTTGCGAGAACCCTTTTATTTTTCATGGCCGCCACTTTCAAATTAAGAGATTTTCTAAATTCTTCTTTTGTCCTTTTCATGAAACCTTGAATCAATTGATTCTTGTTCTAGCAAACAAATCAATTGAATTTGTTCATACCTTTATGTGGATGCCGAGAGCACAATTATTTCCTTGAATTGGTTTGCCAAGGATTTCATAAACTTTGAAGGAGCAGCCTATGGGAGTAAGTTTAACTAAATCCTTGTATGTGGATTTATTTGTTATTTAAATATGTATAATCAAACACCCTTGATCTTGGTTTTTTTAAGAAATATTGGGAAAATTTTTAATTTCATTCCACTGCGTAAACCCCAATTTTCTTACAACTTGGTGGGTGTGAAATCTCAATGTGGGATCCTAGCATTGCATCCCCCCTTCAAGATCCAACTTTCACAACGACTTTCACTCCATCGACATTGACCCGATGGTAGCCCTTTCCCCCTTTGGACGGCTTCACTCTCTACAAACCTTGATCTAGCCTATAGGTAACCCCTAAGCCCAAGGGAGAGCCTAACCCAAAATAGTAGACTAATAGGTGAAAGAGTCCCTAGGCTTAAGTACTAAACTTGGTGGTTGTGAGATCCCGATGTGGGATCCTAACAGTGAATAAAACTTTTGTTATGGTAATACATGAATTTGTTACAGCGTCATGATGAATTATGATGAGTTACCGATCAAGTCAGTCCCGTAAATTCTTTGATCATGAAAATGTAAAAGCCTCCTTTGATCTTCTTAGTTCCTTGTTTTAGACTCAGGTTCACATTTGAATTCTTCTTTTTGATCTCCCATACGTCGATGCATGGATGAACGAGTTTTTTTGTGTTGATGGAACAAATTGAGACTGGGGTCTGAGTTTGATTAAGTTTTGTTGGGCTTTTGCTGGTGGGATATTTGCGTTTTGGATTTGGATTAATAATAATATTTGATGAATTAATTTGTTTTAATATTTGTTTTAATTTTTTGTTAATTTTTTAAGTTATTTTGAATATTAGTTTAAATAATTTTTAAGTTATTTTGAACATTAGTTCAAATAATTTTAAGTTATTTTGAATATTTGTTTAATGGAGTTGTATTTTTCTTTCATTGGGTTCTAGATCTAAAGTTGCAATATGGGATTTAGATCTAAAGGGTAATTTGGACAGTTCACAAATTTTAGATAAATTCACTTTCAGGGTTAAATGGGAAAATATAAATACTTATTGGGTTAAAATAATCATTAATTTTTTAATATCAAAAAACTTCAAAAGTCAAACAATTAGGGGTAATCTGGAAATGGACCAATCTGGTTGGGTGTCATAATTCAATTTCAGTTAACCAAGTTGCATTTTGGGTGAGTATTTGTTGTTTAGACATTTAACTTAAGGGCGAGAAAATATAAATAACTCTTTGTATATTAATTTATATTCGATCATCCCACTGTTTAAATCCTAACTTGACCTATGTTTTATTAGATGGTTTCTGAAATGAGGTAGTGAAACTATCCTATCTAAGTTTTTCTGAAATGTCTGATGTGTACAAAACTTTATTAATTGATGTCACTTAATGTAACATTATATCATATACATAAAAAAAGTCTTTAATAAAACAGAAATATTTTGCCAATGTATAATTAATAATAAGATGAATTAATGTCAAGCAAACATTCAATTTAAAAACCAGTAATATTAATATTGGTTCATTAATTAATTGCATCGATCTCATGTAATACTTCCCAAGGATCCTATTTGTTAGCGTATAATACATGGATTATATTGCTCTTGATCTTGATTGCGATTGACTTGGGTAAAAGAGAAGAAAAACTCGGGGAGCCATCCAACTATCAGGCTAAACAAAGAAGTAAACAAGTTGACATGAACAAAATTTGGTTTATCATTCTTAATTATGTGGTCTTGGACAGTTAAACAAGCCCGCTAGCTAAGAAAGTTTGCAGTTTTACATACTAAATTTTACTCTATATAAAGAAACTGCAAATTCTTCTCTCATATCTTAAAGCCATTAGTTATTTTAATTAGAGTTTTATTTTTAAATACATTTTTAAATGGCCTCACGTCATACTTTCTTGTTTGGCCTCCTCGCTCTTTCTTTCTCCCTTGTATTGGCAACTGATAACAATCCTCTATTTGATATTTGTGTGGCAGACCCAAAAAGTCCAGGTAATTCTACAAACCCTAATTACTTCATTCATAAAAAATACTTATATGAGATAGTTTCACCACTTATATTGGCTGACATGGTGAAACCGTCTAATAGATGTGCTGTTACGTATTTGACATAATTTCTCTTTCATCCACCAATCACCATGATTCTTGAATAATTATCTATTAACAATAAAATGTCATAAGACTGTTCCATGTAAGTATTTCTTCTATGTTATGTTTTATTCTTGATCGTCCATTATAATTAAATTTCTACCACATTGCAGTGACGGCGAGCGGGGCACTCTGCAAGGATTTAAAGCTGGTTCATGAAAATGATTTCTTCTACACCGGACTTCACAAACCTGGAAACACATCAAACCCTCTAGGCTCAAAGGTAACTCTCTTGAATGCCCTACGTATTCCAGGGCTCAACTCTCTCGGCATCTCCTTAGCTCGCATCGACTTCCGGCCCGGAGGAATCAACCCTCTTCACCTTCACCCTCGTGGCTCCGAGATCCTTACTGTCGTCGAAGGCACCCTCGAAGTCGGATTCGTGACCTCAAGCCCCGAGTATCGTCTCTTCACAAAGGTTCTCCAGAAGGGTGATGTGTTTGTCTTCCCAATTGGCCTGGTCCACTATCAAAAAAACCCAATGAAGGTTCCTGCTGTTGCGTATGCATCTCTCAATAGCCAAAATCCTGGCTACATTCAACTTGCAAACACTGTGTTCGGATCTACACCCGAGATTAACACTGACATTCTCGCGGAGGTGTTCCAGCTCGATAAGAATGTTATCAGTCACGGTCAAACGAAGTTCTAAATCCAGAAGAATTATGAGTTTTGTTAGTGTGATTCAATTTTTTTTTTTTTATTGTAAGCTGTTGGATTCAACATGGGTTTGATTTTCTATTAATATCCAAACGTTTTTTGCTTGGCCGGTTGTACTCATAATTTCTTATTGAGTAATGTTTATTTAAGTTTTATCTATATCCCTTCTTTTTTCTTATTACAATTGTGGGTTTGTAAATAATATCCTTGGTTAAATTAATAAGTAAGTAATTGTATGAGTGTGCATGGATATTGAATTTGGAGGTTTTATTAGAGTGAAGAAGAAACAATTACATATAAAGAACAAAGAAACCCTTACAAACAACAATTTCATCCGTTTTTAGAGATATTTACATAAGATAAAGTTTAGGTGTTAATTAAACAGATTGGATTTTCTCTTAAAAGTGTATATCTATAACAATGCATATGGTCAAAATTGTTATATGGTCAATCGGAGCCAAGATTTTGTTTTAGTGGAGACATAGATTATTTTTTCTATTTTGAATAGGTGAGATAATTTAGAGTGTATTTTGGATTGTTGTAGATGGAAACTTAATCACTTAATTTTTAAGCTACAACAACAAAAATGTTTGGTAAACAACTTTTGAAATTGATTAAGTTTCAAGTTGACTATAAAATAATCAGATTTATAAAAGAATTTGAAAACCTACCTTTTGTAGCTTTTGAAAATCAATTTTTTTTCTTAAGCAGATTTTATACATGTACAATGTCACATATACCCTTAGATAATAATTGAAAATTTTATTTGAATTTATATTGATTAAATTAATAAAAATTAATTGAACTGAATATTTATTTCATAAAATAAAATAAAAGTAGACTTCTAAATTGTTGTTAGAATAGTGTGGTTGGACCACCACCGGTGGTGGCTACTGGCAACACCACGACATCAAAATGATTACAAATATCGATCTATTTGGTGTCGGTGAAATCTCTGCCATGCGATGTGGCATTTGGTCACAATAGAAGAATGAAGTTATTTTGGCCTCCTGAGGCAAAAGTTGGATCTTTCACCGACAACGATAGTCAACAGCCATCGTCGACAGTGGTCCAACGACACTGTTCCAGCAACTGGCTGGTAGCTGTTTTTAATTTTGAGCTTTTATATAGTATTAAATTAAATTAATATGCTATTTTTGAAAAGAATCATTGAAAAAGATCAAATGCTACACAGTTTGGTTTGAGGGGGAATGTTGACCATAAGAAGTCAAAGGGTCAAGGTGTAGTTTGTCAAAGATAAAGGAGCATGTAGTAATTTCTTAAAAGGAAGTCAAGACTAAATTTCTAGTAAGCTGCCTATTACCTTCCTATCTGAGAACATGTTTGGAAATGTGTCAAAATGTCGCTATTCAACTAAAATCTGGACTACCTTAGTTGTTACAGGCTCCAAGGTTAAAGTCTTACATCTTAAAAACCTATTACAAACCACTCATAAATGTAATCTCAGCATTGGTGATTGTATTAAGAAAATGAAGGAAATTTTTGAAAGTTTATCAGCCAATGGTTTGGTGCTGTCAGATGAGGATTTATTGTAATATATGTTAGATGGCTTAGGACATGGGTATGATATTGTTGTAGTGAATCTTATGTTTGGGCTTGAATAAAAAATGGACTCTGTCACAATGCAAGAAGCTCAATTTGTGTTTCAAAAATATGAGATAAGAGTACTAGAAAAGTTCAATTTTACTGACTTATACAATAGTTCTGCAAATATAGCATCAGCCAATAACTCTGGTGGCCTTGATGATGTATCCAATTCCAGTGCTCAGATAAGTCAGACTATTGTTAAATCTTCTACTCCTTTTAACAGTCATGTTCCCTCACTAGCCTCTCTTGGAAATCCTCACTATACAATCCTATGTAGTGCCAGCTACTCAAACTTACCCTACATATCTAGTTGTTGAAACTTATCCTCATTATGAAGCCAATATGTTCAATCCTAGACATTTTGGTTTCATGGCATATGGAAAAGCCAAAGGCAAACTTTATCTGTAGTTCAACAATCCTTATCATACAGATCCTCACCTGTTTTTAATAGCTCAAGGCCACGGCAGATTTGTGTTAGAGTAGGTGCCCTAGAGCCAATCAATTTTGTATCATGTTTATATGTTAATAAAAGGCATTTTCTATATCTGTTTTTTTCATATTTACAAATATGTTATGATATAAGTCCTTAGAATGGTATAACAGTGAGGAAGGGACCAAATGTGTTTTAAACCTTGACTGTGAGGACCCTATGAGATCATGAGGTGGCCATTCTAGAAACGTCCATATATACCCCTAATATTATTTTGATAAAGGGCACAAATAATTCGGTAAGACTACCATAGGATTGAATGACTTTACCGAAAGGTAATGATAAATCTCACATATCAAATGTTGTTTGGTAACAATCTAGTGCAACGAATAGATGCTTGTATGAAAGTTCATTGAACTGACCCACTAGAGGATTCCATATGGATGGTAACCCCAATGTCTATGGAACAAATCTTCTAACAGATTGTGGTGCATGAGATCTTTAGACTTGAGATCATTGGAACGCCTTGTGCGCCATTGGTGTGGTTTGAAACTAGCCTAACGTAGTCTTTTACTTAGGACTATTGGAATGGTAGTGATTGGCTACATCGATAAGTACATTAAGGCTATGGTGAATCGACAAAGGATTTTATCATTCTCGGGTACGGGGGAAGTTATCTCACCGCGCGGTTTGGTTAAATTGCAACCTACAAATCTGTGGCCACAAGTGGATTGAGTTTGTGAAATCATAATATGGAAAAATGGAAAATACTCCTTGGGGGGGGGGGGGGGGGGGGGGGGGAAAGAGGAGGTAAAAAACATAGATAAAG
>WYDK02109586.1:7606-18849 GCA_009867345.2 Toxicodendron radicans | reverse complement strand
TGATTGGATTGAAAGTTTATTTTTAATTTAAAATCATCAAATAATCGTTTGTCACATAATAATGTATGAGAAATAATGTATGTGTAGTATTACTCTAAACAAAAACGCAAATGTATAAGGAAAGAGAAGAGTTGGCGATTGGAGGCAAAAACACCGTTAGCCCATGTTGCGGCTCTAGTGGCAATGCCCCCAAACCAACTGCCTCCAGCCACGAGCTAGAAGGTTTGAGGATAGGAAGGCGGTTGTTGATGTAGAGAGAAAGGAAAAGAATAAGTAAAAGGAAGAGGAAGAAAAAGAAAATATGAGGAAAGGAAAAGAAGAGGAGAGGTGTTATTGTAGATCTAGATTTTTAATGAAAAGTTTAGAAATAAGAGAAAGATAAGGGGAGAGAAAAAATGAAAAATGAAAACCGGTTACTATTTGGGTACCCAAATTCTTTCAAAATAAAACCGGTATCCAAATTGAAAATGCGGGTAATTATCGAATATTTGGGTAGCCATTTTTCTGGTTTGGTTCGATTCGTTAACGAGTTGGGTATTAGGTATTGGATTTTTGGAACGCTCCTAAATTTATACAAATGTCATAATGAGAGAGAAAGAGAGCCAAAGACACTTCTCATCTTTATTTTATCTTGTTTAATTTTTTTTTTTTTTTTATAGATAAAATTGTGATTAAAATAAATTATTAAAAAAAAGTTCAAAAGCTCAAAGTCATTTATTTGAAAAATATGAATGGGGGGTCAAAAGTCAAAACACGTGGTTTTAACTTTTAACAGGTAGCGTACCGTGTGAAACAGGGGATAATGCCCTTCAATTTTTTTTTTTATTGTTATTAATATTTATTAAGAAAAAAGAAATATATCAAGTGGAAGATTTTTTCAATTTAATGTTTATGTTTGGTTAAACTATATACACAATCGAGTATCAATATAATAAGATGAATTTTAACACTTTTATAATAAATCTTCTTCAAGTTTTAAACTATTCTAGAGGGGTCTTATTGTAAGATCAAGTCAAATTCAAGAAATAAGATGAGAATATTTTAAAAACTTTATATTATATAATTACTCATGTTGATTTATAAATTATTTTAACAAGAAATAAGGCTAACCAAATGGGCTTTGTGCACTTTAGGATAACTTAACTCAAGTTTAGTTATAAATAGACATCTAATCTTTTGTAAAGTTGATGGTTTAATTTTATTGGTTAAGGGAGGTTTTCAACAAAATTTTAATTTTAAAAACAAATCTAATTAATTTTATTTTTTTAAATATCATTATAATTAAATTATTAAAAATTATAACTTATTTAATTTATTACTCTCATATGTTGTATTTTGACATTTTGTTATTTAATCAAATCCTCGAGGAATTATGGCATTAATCTTATTTTTCTTTTTACCATTTTAACCTTTCTTCTAACACGAGTCTAGGAGAAAAGCCCAACACCGTGAATCTAGAATGGCAGTCCTGAGTCCTGACCGCACCACAAAAAAAAAAAAAAAATGACAGTCTTGTAAACTAACGGCTGTGGGCATTGCTTGTGTTACTAATTCTACCAACCTTCACTCTTTTTAATGGTTGAGATGGGTTAACGTGTCAAGTTGGTAATTACCTTTCTTTCCGTTTTGGGTGACAGTCTGTCAATGTATATCGAATACGAGTAGCCGACTTTTGTTTTGGATGCAATGAAACGATGGTGGATGATCCTCTCAGCTTCTAACTTTTAACTAAAATCACTTCAACTTTCATCACTACCGTCGAACACGTGTCAGCTCCTTAAAATTTCAAATAACAAAAAATCTAAAGAAGAATAGTGATACGCATACACTTGAGGGCACTTCACTTACCGAATATATTCTGTTTAATAAAATCTAAATTCATATTAATATATTAAATTAATATAAATAAGGTTTTAAATATCTGGAATGTTATTCACAGAATATAAAGAAAAACCTTGAAAAAAGGAATGTATTTTTACCCATTAAAAATATACTTCTATATCAATTCAATCCTTTTATAATAAAAATCTTTAACTATATCTATCTTGTCTTGTAAATGAGTTTAATTATCTGTTAATATACTTATCACATTGTTAAAATATACAGTATTGAAACCAAATTCCATTTTCTGGTAATTAAAATTAAGTATATTTAGTTAAATATGTAAGTAATAAGAATGTGAATTAAAAAAATAATAAAAATTAGATTTATAAGTAGAGTTCCCTTTAGAACCTCTCAATATACAAATACAATCCACTTTCAATAAATAAATAAATGAAAATCTGATTAATTAATAATAATAACATTAATTAAACAAATCAAATCTCCTACCAAAAAAGCAAACATTTTCTCTCTCTTTCTCGCACTTTCTCTCTCTTTCCATTACTAGCAATTTGTTTCTGTAAGTGATAAGGTCAATACACAGAACAAAAGAAGCACCATATTAAAATAATTAAAAGTTGCTAGAGACAGAGAGAGAGTCAGTGAGTTTATGGTTTTTCATTTTTTTTTTTTTAAAAAGAATAAAAAATCTATTGGAGTTTTGCGGCACCTGGTAATTGTAAAAACAAAACAAGAAGGAAACAGAAACAGGGAAAACAAAAAGAGAAACAGATAAACAAAAAAGAAACCCCTCTCATAGCTTTCCTGTTTTGTACCTAATTTTAATTTCTAAAATCTTTTCTTGGTTTTCCCTAATTAACTCTTTTGTTTTTCTTTTCTCTCCTAGAAACTACGTTGGTTTTTTTTGTTCGTGTTTTTGTCTGTCAGAGTTCTCTTTGATCATATCATCAAATCCTATCTTGACGTAATCCATTTCCTCATCGACATCCGAAAACCCCAGAAAAAAAAAAATATTATTATTAAATCTTTCTTAGTCAATTTTGATAGGCAAAAACACCTTCAATCCTCTGTTTTCTATTAGAAACCAACCAAATTAGTCTGAAAATAAGTTTTTAATATCTGGGTTCTCCCCCAATTCATCTGAATTTCTGGGTATTGAAAGGACCCTATGAAAATCCATTTTAATCCGATATTTTGATCTGAAGTGACCAGTATCGGATCCGGGATTTGTTTGTTTTATCATGTCAGGGTCTTTAGATAACTGGAGAAACTATTTCCGTACCGCAAATGGGAATATTTTCGATATCATCGACCACGCGGTGATGGTGGCTGCTTTGGATTGTCCAAAAGAATTCAAATTGAGGAGGGATCGAATTGCGGAGAAGTTGTTTACGTGTAAAGTGACTCGGTGTTTAGGCTGTGAAAGGGTGGAGCTGAATGTTCCCTGTAACGAGTCTGATGATGATGAAGATGATATCATTGGTTGTAAAAGAGATGAAGGCGGTGGAAGTAAAGAAAGTAAGGTTAATAGTAGCAGGGATGATCGTGATAATGATAATGATCATCATGTGAATATTGATAATGATAATCAGATTCTTAGTAATTTTAGCTATGGAGAAGCTGAGGCATTGACTGATGAGATTGAAGAGGAGTCACAGATTGTTGGAGAGGTGTTGAGAATTAAAGAGATTCTTGACAACAGCCAAGATGAGGTTTGGATGAATGGATTGTTTTTGTTCAGAATTCTTCAAGTTTCTTTTGTGCTTTTCTGGTTTTCTGATTGGTGTTGTTTTGGTTTGTGTTTACTACAGTCTGATTCCGTGTTGTTTGATTGCTTGAGGAGGCTTCAATTGATGGCTTTGACTGTGGATACTCTCAAGGTTTGATTGAATCTATCTTTAGTCTTTGAATTGGCTCAGAAGTTGATTTGGTTCTGGTTTTTGGACTAATAGAGTTCAACCTCTTTCCAGGCAACTGAGATCGGGAAGGCTGTTAATAGCCTCAGAAAGCATGGGTCCAAACAAATTCGACATCTTTCTCGAACTCTTATCGAGTATGGGTTTGTTTCTTGTTGATAACAATAGCTTTTTCTGGGATTTTTCTGTTTGTTGATAAGGGGTGATATTGCCGTTTGCTAAATTTGATCTATAGTTTTTTTGTCATCATGTATATTCTAGAGGATCAACAGCCCTGTTGGCATTACACTCACTTGGTGTTTTAAGTTTAGTGAAATTGATTAACTATGTTTTCTCTGTTTCTTTTTTGTTTGATTTTCTTTTAATTTTCCTTTAGTTCATCTGTAATTATGCTGATTACTTAACCAATCATGTATCCTTTTGCTTCTTCAAGTTTGTTGGTTAATTATTGGTTTCCTGGATTCACTTCTGTGATGGAGCATAAGATGATGCTTGATTTTGTTCATTTTCATTGTAGCCATAGTTGAATGCAGTATAAAAATTTTATGATGGTTATTGTAAACTGCTTTTGTGAATTACAGGGGGTGGAAGTATATGGTGGATGAATGGGTCAGTGCTACAAAGGCTGTTGCAGGTAGGAACATGGTTGCAATTATTTTGTAATTTCTATAGATTTGTTATAATACTTTTCAGTTCTGTTAATTGAAACTGGTTTTTGAAATTATTTTTATCAATGGATTAGTGGTAGCAGAAGGTACTCCAGATTCTGTGGACCCATCTGTTCTTGACGAAGAAGAAGGGCTTCCATCTCCTCCTCTGGATGATTTAGCTTTCTTTGCTGCTCCAACCGCTGGAATAGAGCTCTCACAGGTATTGCCTTTCTCCCTTCTATTTCAAATTTAATTGCGAAATTGGTTTGCATTTTTGTTTTATCGCTGTATGCTGACTAGATTATGTTTCTTTGGGATGTCTCCATAAATGCAATACGTGAAGTTTTTCGATGGCATGGATGATGATGGAAGTGAGTTCAATTTCCATTCTCTTATGCTTATCTTATATAGCTTTAGCTATTCGGTTCTTTTTCTGAATTCCCCACTTCTAAGATCCATAATTATGAATGGGGGAATGTTGTTTCAGATCCTCGGAACAGTGGGGAATTCATCAAGAACCGTGAAAATGGAAGAAAACCATCAGTGGAGCATCAGAATATTGTGAAGCGAAAACAGAAAATTACAGACGAGGTGAATTTTCGTGCCAATGACAATAAGAGTCAACAAGTGAAGAGACAGGAATCTGTTGCGAAACCTAATAAACCGTCAAACACCAATTCTGGACCTGGTAGACCTCCCAAGCAGAGTATGGGGCAAAGAATAAATAATGAATCAAAGTTGCAGCAAAAAATAGATAAGGCTGCCATCCATAAAAGGCCACTGAATAGTCAACAAGATGTGAGTGCAAGTATTCTTTTACTTTTGAATCTATAACCATGAATTTTATCTGACCTGTATGTCTTGTTCTACTAGAGATTCAAGTCTTCAGATGAAGTTGCGGTCCAAGTAAAACTTGAAGCCACAAAGAGGAAACTTCAAGAGAGTTATCAACAAGCTCAAAATGGTTTGCCTCTTCCCCCACAAATTATGTTATGTATTCTGTTTTTTGATGGGGGGATGGGATTCTCATTAACCTAATCAGAATGAATTTGAAATAGATGTCAGAGAGATTTCTTTTAGAATTTTTTTTTTTTTTTAAAGAAAGAGAGAACAGAAAATAAAAGAATGAGACTTAAAGGATTAGTTGACATAGACTCTAACGTTTAAATTCTGAAAACTTTGGTATAAATTCAAAACAAGATGTCAAGTTTATATTTGGCAGCATTAATAGCGAGTATCAAGCTACTCTGATATTTCACTGTAATTTTTGTGTGTTTAACAGCAAAGAAGCAAAGGACAATACAAGTCATGGACTTGCAGGATCTCCCTAAGCAAGGACTTGGCCATAGAAATCCACACTTGAGGCCTGGGAACCATAACAGGCATTGGGCAAATGGTCGGCGGTAAACTCTTGAGCTGTTTTGATAGCCTTCCAAGTTTCTTCCATTTATAAAGCTGATGGGAGAAGACCAAACCCTCGGGTAACTGTCTTGCCTCTCTCAAGTATCAGCAATAAGATTTTGTTCACTCCTGACAGAGAGGTTCATTCTGATTCTGAAACACAGAGAAAACAACTTTTGAAACTCTTGTCGTACATTTCAGAACATCGAGTTATAGAGACTTAATTTGATAGAGTTAGGGGGTGGGTTACTTCTTGTTCATTCAAACTTCTCAAATTCTTGTTCGGATGAAATTCTGTAAAGGGTCTTGATTTGCACCTGCCCATTTGATTGACTACTAAACATTTTTTTCCCTCACAATTAAACATTTATTTCGCAGGATAATGTAGCTAACTCTGCACATAATAAGTGCTCGTATATGTTATGATACTCATCTGTAATTTACCTAGTATGAGCATATGAGGAGATTGAATGTTATTTTCGAATGGGTTTTTTGTTTTCTCCTTTTCCCTACTTTATATCTTACATTTATCCTAAAGGAGGTTTAAGAATGGAAGTTGAGGTGTAGAAGATAGAAAAATAAAAGGTGTAGACATGGGTGAAGTCAAACATTTGATTGAAAAAGTTGGAGAGGAGAGGAGAGGAGAGGAGAATTGTGTTGTTTTTATGTAAAGCCAAAGGGAATGAGGAAAAAGAAGACAATGCTGTTGCTTTTGTTGAAAAGAATGTAACAATATCCCTCAGTTGCCAATGGAACGAATCTTATAATATTACATGTCAAGATATGCGATGTCGAATATCATAAAAGATTTCAACTTTCTTCACAAAATACGTGATTGAATTTCAATGAAGATGGTAAACACAGTTTTGTTCACTTAATTGATGGAAGAAATATTTGGTAAGCTTTTAATAGAGAAGAAGAAAGTTTTCATTGTTATAATGTCGTTATAGTTTTATATAAAGCAATAAAGTTAACATTTAAATGGAAGAAATAGTGGATAATCGAAAGATATGAGGTGGTTGGAGGAAGTTAAAAGTTGAAGAAGACTTTTTTGGCGCCAAAATTAAAATGGTAAAAAAGTTTCCTAATTTATAATGCTGGCTTGACACGTGTAAAACAATTAAAGGTTCTTATGTCGGCTGCTCCTTCTCTGCAGTCCAGGTTTGACCACATCCTTTCCACGTTGCCTTTTCATCAAACTCTCAACGCATCTAATTAATTTTCATTAACCAACCAAATATTCTATTAAACTTAAATAAAATAATATTAATAAAGTAATGTTATCTCTTTTATTGTCTGACCATGATTTTTTTTTTCTTCTAAAGATATTAGGTTTAATTATATATTAAAACAATAAATCTTTTTTTTTTTTTTATATTTTCTTTACTTAATATTATATTGATATTTTTCTTCATAATTAATTTATAAAAAAAAATCCATCAAAAATCATTTATGTACAATCACATGTATGACTTAAGTCAAATGTTTTTATGTCAAGTAATTATCGTGGATCCCAATCTATCCAACCCATCTAGGCTCTACCTTTTTTTCCTACAATAATAATTTTATGAATTGACTTTTATTTTTTAAAAATAAATAATTAAATCCATTCTAATTTTAGTAGGAGGCAAACTCAAAAGTACTTAATTTAATAAGGGAAATTAGCTAAATTAAAAATAGAAACATAACCAATCCAATACTTGCTTCAATTACCTAACTCCTGAACTACTGAATAGACGAAGTTGCCCCTCTATATAATAACAAGAATACATTTCCTCACAATCCATTGAACAATTAAACTCTACTCCTCCAACAAGTAATATAAGGGTAATTAGGGGTTTAAATTAAAAAAAAAAATTAGGTACAGGATGAGTTAAGGCATGGCGTAATACACATGTAATGTAAGAATTGACCATATATTTTGTGGCGGCAAGTCGCGTGTCGGACCCGCGAGTTTTGGTTCCACAACTCATCTTATCATTATAAGGACTAAAATGTTATTAAATAATATCATTAGACTCGATTGTTATTTTATGAAATATTAGGGCTAAAATGGTATCATCTCCTAGCGCCTACTTTTTTTTTACTTTCTTTGATTTTGGGGTTTTTTTTTTTTTTTATTCGGAGGTTCGTTTGGATCTGTTCATGTGTATCTTGATTAGTCTCTCGTCTCGAATAAGGTTTTTGAAACAAAACAAGTATTACGGTCCGTGACCAACAATATTGGTTAATATTCTTGTAATTCGAACCTGAAACTACAGGAAGAGTAAACCCTTTTATCCCACCCATTGTTAGTTGATTTTGGGTTTGTTTGTTTGGTGAGAAATTAGAATTATTTAAGATTTAGATTAAAGTATTGGGTATTGGATATATATATATATATATCCAGTTCAGTTGAAGAGTAGTTGCTTGTTGTAAGGATTATAAATTGAATTGTAAAATGAATTAACATGTGAAATTGAAATAATTAGGTTGTCTTATACGGGATAACGTGATACACATTCTCTTGAAAAACTAAACATGTAAAATTGAAAACGACTGTGTAAAAGTTGTTGGTTGAACAAATGATAAGAAATCAAAAGTAAATGCATTTGTATTAACAAAAACATTGATTTCATTGGATTGGATTGTTGGAGGATGGTAGTTTAGTGGTTGGAGTTGTTTAATAAATTTAATCACTCCCCCATAAAATAGCCATGCTCAAATTTTGAATAATTAATAATTATTTTTAAGCATTTCTTTCTCTTATTTCCACCTCTCTCTCTATTCCTTTAACTTCACATGGTGGCAAACAAGCCCTAAATATTTTGTTTAAACATGGTGTCAAACTTTATTATATAACTTAAAGGGCTAGGCCAAACTCAACTTAAATAAACATGATAAAGATTGGAAAAAGATAAAGCATATTAAAAGTAAGAGTGGCAAGATCCCAAGATTTCCTCTCTTTAGTACACAGATTATATATATATATATTGTTACTCAAAGCCAAAAGGGTCAAAAGTAGTAGGTTGTGTTGTGAAATGTGAATAATGAATATGCCATATTCCTTATCTAATAATCAAACCAAAAGATGACTCTCTTTCTTTCTTTCACAATTCAGAATTCCCATCCATTTCCTGTTTAGTGCGAAAAGATTTTTAGTGCCTTTCCATCATTTGCTTTCTTCTCCAACCAAGAATCTGTCACCTCACAACTATTACATTATAACAATAGGAATATTACTTATGTTATCACATAGCTTAAATTTTACATTCTAAATGATGTATGATGTATCATCATACATGAATATTGCTATTATTATTGTATATGAAAAACACATCATTTACGATGGAATACTTATAAGAATCAAATAATATAAATACTTTATGATTCAATTTATAGACCTTTAAGTGTATGCAATCAGGGAAGAGGAGATTAGAATATATTAAAAGGGCTTGGCGGTGAAGTGGGTTGTGATGAAAATAATGAAATGGTAAGGCAAAAGTCTCTTTCAAAGGCATGAATGGGTTGGGTGGCAACAGCTTATAAGTCGTCTACATTATTCTAATCCAACAACATTCCAATTCCAAACATAAAAGAGGCTGAGGTGGTTGATGTCATTTTTTCCTCCATATAATTTATTTATTTATTTATTTATTTATTTGCTCAACCCATAACAAAACTAATAACTCATATATTTCAATTTACTACTACCTTCTTCAAATATAGTTTGCTATTATTTCTTTAATACTAATAACTTGTGTTAGACTCTAATTCAATATTAGTTTTATAATGATTTAGGAGAAAAAAAGACAATATTATTAGTTTATATGTGTGATTTTTTATATTTGAGCTCTCTTATTTTATTTTATTCTCAACAATAAACCCTCAAATTATTATTATTATTATTATTATTTTTTCATTGGTGGAGATAACTACCGTTCATCTCTTACAATTATTATGAAGAAGACACAAATTATTATTGTTCTGAGACTGTCTCTAGTTTATTGTTAACTATTAATAATTATTATTAATAAGGTATTGGGAATCATCGACACACACAATCATAATCTATGATAATTGCGGATTATCTTTATTTATATTTGATTAATTGACTGTTCTCCACCTTTACCACTATTACCAACAAAACAAAAAATTAAAAAGTTTCAATAAAGGTGCCTCTTTATTTACTTTATAGTTGAAATCTCTTCTTACAAAATAAAGGATAAAAATGAAAAAAAAAAAAAAAAGAGTTGAAATTTATATTATCATTAATTAAATTAATAAATGTAGGTCTAATTTATCAATTTCTATTCTCTAATGTGCATCAACTAACATCACCTTCATGTGTCTTCCCATATAGAGAAGGTAATAGTGCTTTTCTTAAAGTGATTTTGACACTGTTAAAAGTGCTTTTGAAAATGAAGATGAAAGGTTTTTTTTAATATGCAAAAAATAAATAAATTAATAAAATATTTAAATTAATAAAAAATAAATAAAAATGAAACGAATGACATTTCAACTAGAAATTAAAGTAGCAACCTCCTTAATGATAAAGTGATTAGTGGAAATGATGTGACAAATTGAGAAATAAAATGTGAAATGTTGACTTTAAAGCAAGTGGCGTGGGCCTACCCATTGCCGACATTAATTAAAATTTAAAGATAAGCCCAAAGCCCACTATCTTGGTTCATGCATCAATAGCTTCTGCCCATATCCAAACAGACCCTTGTTTAATTTTGAAATTGGTCTAAAAATATTTTTTGTAAAATATCATAAAATTTGTTATAATTATTGTTTATATAAAAATCGCGATCGAGAATTAAATCATTGCTTTAAGCACCCAATACTTGCAAATTGTTTTGGGTTTCACACTAGAGAAATTTGAATGCTTAAAGAAGAGATTTGTTTTAAGTATACTTTGATTATTTTGTTTGATAATTGCTGACGATTTGCACCAACGAGAAGTATGTAGGGTCCTTGATAGAATCTACGCATGAGTTTGTATGAAACCCATGATTTTGATGCTGAATCGATATATGAGTAGTAAATGAATCAGGAGCATAAACAAAAGCAAAAGCATAAAATAATTTTTAAAGTGGTTCGGACGCTTAATGAAAATCCTACGTCCATTGATGTATTATTGAGTGTGTATGATCAACGATCTGACTTACAGTGAGTTCTTTTGTTGATTGTTTCTCTCTCGAGTTATTGCTTCTGAGTCCCATAAAAACAGATTATGACTAGGCTTATATAATGCCAGTTACATGGTTGGGTTGGGGATGAACTTAAATTCAATGGAATAGAAAGTAACGTGATCTTCGGCCTTGATCATGAAATTCATATCGCTAGATATCTACATCCCGAAAAGGGATTTATCCGCTTCGGAGTTCTCGCACCCCCCCCCCCCCCCCCCCCGCCCCCCCACCCGCCTCCCCCCCCGCCCCTACACCCC
>WYDK02105538.1:0-23906 GCA_009867345.2 Toxicodendron radicans | reverse complement strand
GCTGCTGTAAAAACTAATAAAGATCTCAAATTTCAACTACAAAATCTTCTCACTCAACTTCAAGATGAAGAATCAGATCAAGAATCCAATGCCTCTGTTGATCTCGCCCAAAGCAACGAAGACGATTGTTTCGGAATCCCCTGACACTTTCCGAACAATCCAAAATCGCCATCTTTCCAACACAAAGAATGGCCAACGAAAAATAAGCAAAATATTGATGTCCAATAGAGACACAAAAACCAGAATATTCCTTGAATCAACAAATAATGAATATTTTGACTTCAGAAATTATTGCTCTAATCCAGAGCCATTTGATCTTCTCCAAGTATTACCTCCTCAACCTGATTCAGTGAAGGCTATGATTTATGCTCACACTGATATGAAAATACAAAGTCTTCAAATCAAACTAAAACTCAGAGAATTATTCCGTTCTGCAAAAGAATTAAACCCTGCCCTTCATCACCTTACCTTTGATGGGGTTCAAACCATGGAAACACTCAGAGTCAACATACCTAGTACCTCAACTAGCACCCCCCAAAATGCCACCCCCTCAGAAGATTACAATTCAGATTCTGACAACTTTATCCTTTCAGACGCCGAAAGCACCGACAACTAAAACATTCCTCAAAAGAAGACAAGAACCCTTTTTCAACAGTTCAAGGACATGTGAAGCTACAGAAGCCCCAGAAAAGGACAAGAACACTGTTTCAACAGTTCAAGGACATGTGAAGCTACAGAAGCCAAATAGTACTTTAAGATTTTCTATAAATGTAATATTCCTCCTACGAGAGGCTCAAGTTCTTTTCTTTGAAAACTTTCATCTTGTAATCTCTCTCTCTCTCTCACAAGCATTCTCAACCAAAGCAAACCTTTGGATGTAAGTTCTTCTATTTTCTTTATAAAGACTATTTTTCAATTATGCTTCTTATCTCACCGCCTTCATGGCCGGTTTAAATTATTATCAATTATTATTTGCTTTCATTTAAATGTTCTTTAAATATTTGCATCTCTTGATCTAGTTCCAGTGCGGCTCTGCCGCCGGTACAAAGATTAAAGTTTTAATCTTTTATTAATCTTTTATTTATTTAAGAGTTTTATTTAAGATTTCTGCATATCTCCTCTGGCTAAACGATCGTGTCCCTCTTATATATATATATATATATATTATTATTATTATTAAGATGTGTTGATAATTTATATTATGTGAACTTTAAATATTAGCGGTTAGATACTTTTAAGGGGTAGGTAAATCTTTATCATAGATTATGTCATAATTTTTGTCAAAAAATATAAATATTATTATTATTATTAAGATGTGTTGATAATTTATATTATGCAAACTTTAATATTAGCGGTTAGATGCTTTTAAGGGGTAGGTAAATCTTTATCATAGATTATGTCATAATTTTTGTCAAAAAATATAAATATATATAATTTTTCGTTTAGTAAAACACCTTGATAATTTTTATTATACGGAATTTAAATATTAACGGTTAGATATTTTTAAGAGGGCGTTTGGTTGGGGTTAATAGAAGATTATCAAGGTAATGTCATATTTTATTACCTCATTAACTTGTTTGGTTGACAAGAAATAAAACATTTCGGCAATATTTCATTACCAATAGTAAAGTATTGTTGGTAATATAAGGATAATCTTATTACCACAATTTTGTTAGGTTTTTTAAGATTACCTTGGTAATCTTAATTTCGTTACAATTTTGTCCCTTACTATTTGTTGATACAGAAATTTGTACCAACTAGAGTGAACCGGTTGACCTCACAGAACCGGAACGGATGTGTACGTGATAATAAATAATCAGTAGTGAAACAATGAACAATAAACAATAAAGAAAAAAGAGATAATTTTAAAGTGGTTCGACTTGATTTTAATTGCCTACGTCCACTAGTCTGTTTTACTAAATAATTTATAATCCCTTTTTTTCACAAATGTTAGTGTCCCACGGAGCATCTGGATCCGGTGGGGTAGAGACCACCCGGGAGGGGGTGTCACAACAACCGTCGTCACCTTACAGCCCGCCCCTATACTGAAAAAACAACCATCCTCCTCGCTTATCGAGGAGGATCTTGCCCGGATAAAGAAACAATATGCCATCGAGTATCCTCTGATGTTACTGGCGAGCTATTTACGAAAATTGCCCCTGCCCGACTAGGTCGTCATCTCTGAAACCCTACTTAGATGCGGGGTGGCTATTCCCTCACACACTTTTCTCATTAGCGTAATATATTACTTTGACCTCGCCCCACTTCAGTTGACGGCGAACTCTTATATAATAATTATAGGCATGTACATAGCCTTTAGTCTAGCCACCAAGGCGAGCTCTCCATTGACGAGCTCGCGTACTTGTACAAAATAAAGAGAGGTCAAGATGACACCTTCTACCTCTCTAAAACGGGAAGAAAAGCCTTTAATGGCTTAGTCGGGATCTTGAGTAAAATCAAGAACTGGGACTCAGACTTTTTCTTTTTCCAATGTGGGAGCGATGACACTTTTAGGGCAGATGTTTGTACATAACCCCGCTTCCTTTCACTTCGACCTTTTTTTTTAACTTCTTTTCCTTTCATTTTTTCAGCGAACTGCAATTGGAAACCTCCCCGCAACTTCAATATCGATCGGCTCAACTTCTTCAGTCAACTCCCTGAAGGAAACCGCGACCTGACTAAGCTCGTCACTCTCTCGAATCTTGTCTTGTATGGATTCTACCCGTTGTCAGCCAAATTCACTGTCATTTTCATCACAGTCCCCAAGAGGAAGAAAGGTTAACTTTCACTCTCTTCTCGACTTTTTGTCTTAGTCCGATTTCATTGAAATTAATCATAACTTGTCTGTAGGGATGAAACTTGCAAAAAGGCCCAGCGGATACACTAAGAGGTCGCCCAAAAAGCAGGGCGAAACCTCAAGTTAGACGGTCAAAATTGGCCCCAAGTCCAAAACATCTTCCACGGCTGTTGAGCCCAAGGTGTCTGCTCATAAATAATTGGTGGATAGTAAGCGACCAGGAGTTGAGCTCGTTAAGGTTCCAAGCTAGAAGAAACCCGCCAGAGAGTCTTCTAGTCGGCCTGAGAAGAGTCAAAAGAAAATTGGAATTGGGTCGAGCTCTATGGTAAGGAACCTTGCCAAAGGAAAATGCCCGACTATCTCAAGTGCTCAGGGAAAAGAGGACGACTTGGTGACTTCGCCTCCAAACCAAGACGAATCTGATGGGGACGATTCTGCGTTGGAGGCTCACATCCTCCAACTTCCTGAAAGGGTCACTACCGGGGCCATGGTGATCATTGGTCACTGAAAAATTTTACCGCGACTTTATGGTTTTGCCCACTCACAAGTGCCTTGGAAGTGCAGTAAAGGGGTTGAGCAAGGTAAATTTTTGTTCACCCCGAATGTCGTACTTTCCTTTTCGCCCTTACTTACTTTTCCTTTACCTTATTTCAAACGCATGCCATGTTTGGCCTCGTCTACCAGGATAACTATGATGTCCTGGAAGATTCGAGCAAGGCAATTGACTCCACCGTGGCTACAAAAGACAAAGCAGAGGAGAAAACTCACGCCTTGCACAAAGAAATTAAGGCGCTGAAAAATGAGTTGGCGGGGCTTAAAGCGGCTCAGGACAACATTGCCTTCAAGGACAGTGAGTTTACCGATAAACTTTCTAAGTCAGAGGCAGCCAAAAACTAAGCTATCGTTGAGCGGGATCATCTCAGCGAAGACAATAAGAAGCTCGCTGACAAACTATCTGCCTCTCAAGCCAAAATCTCAGATTTATAAAGAAACTTGTCGCGGAGCCATATAGAAGCATTAGAAATGCGAGAAGATGTCAATGACGCAAAGGCTAAAGTTGTCCGTCACAAAGGCGATCTAAAAAAGGCGAAAAAAGATCATGACATCGAAGCACGAGAGACTTTGGTGAACCTCGTCACCTTTATGTGGAAGGATGACCTTGACCGAGACTTCTCCTTTCTACCAAAAGCATACCAGATAGAAATACTTAGGATTCGAACCGAAACCTCTAGGGGAACATTTGTTTACCCTGATGAATCAAAACCTGATGCTAAGAGTGACGATTCGGGAGCGGATGACAAGGAAGATGATTCTACGGGTGAACAAGATGAGAATCTGACAGACCCAGGCAAAGTTTCTGCACCCGCTCCTGCTTCTCACGCTGCCATCCATCTAGTTGAATAATTACTCTTTTTTTTAGCTTGTAATACATGATTTTTTATCAATAAAACTGGTGTTTTCTTTTCTTTCGAACTACTGCATTTTTTTAAGTCGGACTTCTTCTTTTCCCTCGGATTTACTTGAGTCAATACTTTTCATGACATGTTTACAAGTTTTACAAGCATCAAATGGAGTCTTTTAACTTGCAATGACTTCGAGTTTAAGTTGTATATTCGCCTCAAGTCTTTATCACAAAAGTTTAATTGACTTCCCTTCGGTGTGTTTTTCTCGATTAATTTTTTGAGGTATTGATCGCCGGGTCATAGGCTTCAAACCATTGAGCTTGACCTTTGGCGTGGTTAATACATGTTCGGTAGTTGGGCTTCGAACTTCGAGTTTTATGAAAGACTTACTATAACTTTTACATACATAGTGAGTTGAATAATTCATTTTATTTAAATGATAAAATGGACTATTTGTCCAAGTACAAAGTAATAAATTGCACAGAGTTCGACTAATGAGCACTAAATCATTGATAATACCTCGGAAGATGCTCGACGTTCCATGCTCGTAAGACCACGGTTTCATTAAGATACTCTAATTGAAATGTTTCCGGCACGATCTTTTCTGAAATTTTGAATGGACCTTCCCATTTCGGCCCAAGTTCCCCCAACTCGACTCCTTTACTGCGGCCATAATTTTCCTCAAAACAAGGTTCCATTTTTCGAACTCTCGATTTCTCACTTTGGAATTGAAATACTTTTTAGCTTACTACTAATATGAAGTGACTCTCAATTGAGATTTAGCCCAATGCTCATCGATCAAATTAAGTTTTAATCTCATCAAGGATCCATTTAGATCCTTGTTAAAAGCTTCTCATCGGAAAGTTTTGACCCCGACCTTGATTGGGGCCATTGCTTCGCACCCATATGCGAGTGAGAATGGAGTTTCACCTGTCGAACTTCTAACCGTTGTTCTGTAAGACTAGAGAACTTTAGGTAAATCATCCCCTATCTTCCCTTGAGGGCATCGAGTTTCTTTTTTAGAGTGTGCTTTATCACTTTATTGACGGCTCCAACTTATCCATTGGCCTGAGGCCGATATACTGTTTAGAAACTTTTTTTTATTCCGAGCCTTTCATAAAATGAGATGAACTCCTCGTTGTCGAACTGTTTCCCATTGTTCGTAATAATGGTATGCGGGAGTCCGAATCTACAAATGATATTCTTGTAGACGAACTCCTTCACCTTTTTCGACGTTACAGTCGCCAAAGGCTCGGCCTCTGCCCACTTGGTAAAATAATCGACAACAACTATAACAAATCTTACCTCACCTTTTCCTTGAGGCAGCGGGCTTATCAAGTTAATATCCCAAACTATGAATGGCCACGAGCTAGTAAATTTTTTGAGCTCTTGAGGTGGAGCTCGCAGAATATCAACAAATCTTTGGCACTTGTCACATTTGTGAACAAACTTTGTGACATCCTCATGTACTGTTGGCCAGTAACATCCCTAATGGAGTACCTTGTATGTTAAAGCTCGCCCTCCGAAGTGATTTCCACACATCCCTTTGTGGATTTCTTAGAAGATATAGTCTGATTCCTCTTTATTCACACACTTGAGTAGCGCGGTGTCATAACCTCGATTGTAGAGTTCTCCTTAATCAGAGTGTAGTGAGCTGATTTTGCTCACAAGGTTCGTGCATCATTCCTATCTTCTGGTACTTCCCCATCGTTCAGATAAGAAATTATAAGGTCTATCCAACTAAAAGGTCGGGCTATTTCCTTTATTACTTCTTCTGAAGGGCTTATACTCTACTTCTGAAGTATCATAACCAGGATTAGATCCATAACTTCTCTGCTCATTGATGAAGCTAGATGGGCTAATGCGTCAGCTACAAAATTTTGCTCTCTTAGAATCTGCTACACATTATAACTCTCAAAGGATACTAACTCAAATTTTACCTCAAAAGATATGAAACCACTTTGTCTTCTTTGGCTTGGTATTCTCCAGAAATATGATGTACCACAAGCTGTGAGTCACTGAAAATTTTAATTGACTCTGCCCCTATTTCTTTAGCTAGGCCAATTCCTGCCAAAAGGGCCTCATACTCCGCCTCATTGTTGGAGGCGGTGAATTCGAATCTAACTGCAGCTAAAAAAGATTACCTTTCAAGACTCTCAAGCAACATTCCTGCCCCAACTCCACTCTCATTGGATGACCCATCCATATACAACTTCCATTGCCATAGTGTTTCTATCTCTTTCACCTCGAAGCGACAGTTACTTCGCTGCTCGATTCAGTCGAACTTGTTTTTTCTCCAGGCTGATAAGAGAACTCTGAGATAAAATTGGTGAGTGCTTGACCTTTAATCGTTGTTCTAGGGAGATATTTGATTTCGTGCTGGCTCAACTTTAATGCCCATTGAATTAATCTGCCCCACACTTCAAGCTTTTACAACACATTTCTCAAAGGAAAATTTGTCAAGACATGGATATTGTGTGCCTGGAAATAAAGTCGTAGCTTTCTCGAAGCTACGAGCAGGGCTAACGCCAGCTTCTCCATCTCTAAATACCTTGTTTCAGCATCAACCAACCTTCTGCTCACGTAATACATTGGCCACTTAATTATTGCCTCTTCTTACACCAACCCCGCACTTATGGCGAAAAAAGATACTTTCTAAATAAAGGAGAAGAGGCTCACCAAAAATAGGCTTTGACAGTAACAGAGGTTGGCTGAAGTGCTTCTTTAACTCTTAGAAAACCCTCTCACACTCCTCGGTCCACACAAACTTCTTTTTGCCTTTCAACGTTTCGAAGAAAGGCAAGCATCTGTTAGTAGCTTTTGAAACAAATCGACTGAGAGAGGCTACTCACCCTGTTAGACTCTGCACTTGATTAGTTTTCGTCGGACTTCACATGTTCAGTAAAGCTTCAATTTTATCGGGGTTGGCTTCAACACCTTGTTGATTTATCATAAACCCAAGGAACTTCCCCGAACTTACTCCAAAAGTGCATTTCAATGGGTTCGACCGCATCCGATATTTTCTCAGAATCCCGAACGTTGCGATCAAGTGGTCGATGTGCTCTTTTGTGACCTTCGATTTGGCGAGCATGTAATTAATGTACACCTTCATTGTTTTACCGATATGATCGACAAACATTTTGTTGACCAATCGCTGGTAGGTCGCCCCAACATTCTTTAATCCAAATGGCATTACCCTATAACAATAAATACCATGGTCAGTTATAATTGAGGTGTATTTATCTCATTAGGTTGATACATCGAGATCTAGTTATATCTCGAGTATGTATCCATAAAACTCAATAGTGCATGCTTGACCGTTGAATCTACGAGCTGATCAATCCGAGGTAATGGAAAGTTGTCTTTAAACAAGCTTTATTCAAATCTATGAAGTCGACGCAAGTCCGCCACTTGCCATTCAACTTCTTCACCAAGACTGGGTTGACAAGCCAATCCGGGTATTTCACTTCCCTGATGAAATCGATATTCAATAGTTTATCAACTTCATAATTGAACGCTTGAGATCTCTCTGAATCCATCGATCTTCTTTTCTGCCTGATTGGCTTAGCTTTAGGATCAACATTCAATCTATGGCTCATAATTTCAGGGCTAATACCCACCATGTCTGCATACACCCAGACGAACACATCCAGATTTTTCCACATAAACTGGACTGGTCAACCCGGTAGCTCGCTGCTTAAACTGCTCCCAATCCTTAATACTCGAGTCGGGTCCCTTTCACTTACTGAGATTTCTAGCAGCTCTTCAATAGGCCAAGATGCGGGCTGGTCTCGGTAATCATCATTGTTCTCTAGAGTAGCCATTTGATTTATGCAACCATTGTGTTGTTGTAACACTCTTTAGCTTTTTTAGTCGAGCTTTTGGCCACTTTGATTCCATTCAGAGTTGGGAATTTAATGACTAGGCAATGAATTGAATCGACATAATCCAAATCATCCAAAAACGTGCAATATTGCATTATAACTTGTTGGGTAGTCGACCACCACAACTTTTTCCATCATTGTCCTTGTGCATTCCCTTTCTCCTACGGTCACTAGAAGCTCGATCATTCCCTTGGGAAGCATGTTATCCCCAGTGAAACCATAAATAGGCATTGAGCATGACTTTAAGTTGCGCTCGGTGAAACGCATCTAGCGAAATGCCCCAATGAAAAAAATATTGACAACGCTCCCATTATCAATCATCAGGTGGAGCACCTGACTGTTTTCAATTAAGGCACTAATGACTATATCGTCTTAGTATATCAATGATTTAGCTTGTATTCTTCTTTGGTGAATCCTATCACCTCACTGTCTGCCATAGACCTTTTTTTGCGGCCTGGTTCCCACAGTCATTATTCTTGAACCAAATCTGTTAGGGTTTCGCGAGCATACTGATAACTCCGAAAATAGTTTCATGCTTTAGCCATTTAAGTGAGATTATGTTTTAAATTGAGAAATGTTGTTGATTTGCTCTAATTTGGTAGGTTTTATGCTTAGTTTTTATTGCTTGAATTGTTTCATTTCAGGATAAAAAATGCCTTAACCTCGGATCCATAAAGAACATAAATTGAAGTCTTATTACTGAGGAATGCTAGAGCATGACATAACAGACAACTGAGAGCTTTGCGGCGACGATCCTGGCAAATCTTCTGCCCAGTCCTGACAAGGACAACCTCGTTTTTCATGCACACTGAAGAAAAGGAACAGTGACCCTACTTTGAGGGAATGAAAAAACCTAGAGAGCTGCCAAATGTCCATTTTTGCCCTAATTTTCCTTGTATAAATGAAAAGTTGAAAGTTGAAAAAAGATATCTTCAACCAGCAGAGAAAGGTCGGCCATTTTAGAGAGGAAAAACAAAGTGAAAAGTGTAGAGATTATTAGAGGAAGGGCGACCATTTTCCCGAGGAAGAGCTGGACATTCCAAGATTTATCTTTAGTCTTCTTCATTGCGTTTGTGGTTCTTCATTCATGAACTCAATGGTTGTATCTTTTCTTTGGTTAAACTCTACATTCAGTATGAACTAATTTTTATTAAGTTGGGTTTGAATGTTGAACTCTTATTGTAATGCTTCTTTAATGTTTAATATAGCTTATGATGCATGCATTTTTTTTTAATCAAATGGGTTTTATGTTGCAATATGGATTTGACCAATCGATGTTTGCTGTTTTGCTTGCTAATTAGATACTGAGAAGGTCTGAAAAGCAAGGGAAATCATTTTATTAACACAAGCCCTTCGGGTCATGCGACAGCATGAGGAGAATGCATAGACATATGATTGCTCCCTTGTGTGGTTATTAACAAATCAGGGTTTAACCAGTTTCTTGAGTTGGAATCGGCACAGACATATGTTAGGTTTAAGCTTAGGGAACAATCTTGTAGAATGTTCGACGGAACAGTACAAGATCTTAGGAGTTTGAATCAAGTAAAATGTACTACTGAGTTATGCTGTAGCAATATTCATAGCATTACAATAAGAGGGATTTAGTTCAAACCTGACTTACCTTTTTACTGATTAAAGAATATGTTGTTGCCACTTACTCTATTGACTTAGGACTTTTGCTTAGTATTATTTTGGTTGATCATTTTAATTAGTTGAATTATTATCTTAATTATTGTCTTTTTAATTCACAATCATCACCATTTATTGTTGTTACCTTTGCTATCAACATTGATGTTGACAATGCTGGAGCATTGATTGCAATTGACTAGTTTTACAATCCCTGTGGGAACGATATTCGATTCTTTGAATCTAAACTACTTGTCGATCACGTATACTTATGTGCATGTGTTATTGTTTGGATCAGACAACAAGTTTTTGACGCAGTTGCCGGGGATTGTGCCAAATTTAAATAGTTAACATTGTTGCTCATTTAGTTTTTTTTTTTGTGTGTTTTATTTTACTTTTTGTTTGCCTATGTTTCAGATCTGATGGTGAATGGTTTATGAACATATCTGTTGACGAAGCCATCTTATTATTCGATCCTGAACTAGAGAGAACTCTTCACGGCAGATTAAGAAGATTGAGAGCTAACCAAAGAGTCAATAAAATTGAAGAAATGAAGAACGAGACAATTCATAACCCGCCACCTTTGGATGAGAAAGATAGATGCATTGAAGATTTCGACACACCCCTTATCAATCAGTTCAATCCGAGCATAGTCAGACCTGAGTTTCCAGCTCAACAATTCCAATTGAAGCCTGTAATGTTTCAGATGTTGCAAACAATGGGTCAGTTTGGGGGTTTGCCCACTAAGGATCCACATCTACACTTGAAGTTATTCATGGAAGTTAGTGATTCATTCAAGCTACCAGGAGTGCCTGAAGATGTTTTGAGGCTTAAGTTATTTCCATATTCATTAAGAGAGAGAGCTCGAGCTTGGATGAATTCACTACCACCAGATTCAGTCATCGATTAGAACGATTTACTTCACAAATTTTTGTCAAAATACTTCCTACCTCAAAAGAAAGCGAAGCTTCGAAATGACATCACTTCTTTCCAACAATTTGAAGAAGAGACGTTGCATGAAGCCTGTGAGAGATTTAAAGAGTTACTGAGGAAGTGTCCTAATCATGGGATACCTTGCTGGATCCAAATGGAGACATTCTATAATGGGTTGAATGCATAGACGCGAATACTGGTCGATGCGTCAGCAACTGGTGCACTGTTATCTAAATCATACAATGAAGCCTTTGAAATTTTGGAAAGGATTTCTACAAACAATTATCAGTGGCCAGCAGCTAGGGCAGGGACTTCAAGGAGAACAATAGTTGGAGTCATGGAAGTGGATGCTATCACAGCACTATCCGCTCAAGTAGCTTCTTTGACCAACATAATAAAGAATATGAATATATCTGTGCCAGCATCGCCCTCAGCAATAGGTAGTTCATCAGGGCACCACGAAGAAGTATCTTGTGTCTTCTGTGGAGAAGGACACCTGTATAAAAACTGTCCAAACAACCTAGCTTCAATGTGCTTTGTGAGTAATCAGAATAGGGGAAACAACCCTTATTCTAATACTTACAATCCTGGATGGAGACAACATACAAACTTCTCATGGAACAACCAAAGAGGAGGTGTTGCGGCATCCAATCAACAAAGACCGATGCAACCACCAGGGTTTCATCAACAAGCACAATCAAGAAATGAGTATACGGAGAGTAAAATCAACTCATTGGACAACTTAATGAGAGATTTCATAAATAAACTGATAACATTATGAAGAATCAGTCTACTTTGATTCAAAGCCAAGGTGTTTCACTAAAAAGTTTGAAAAATCAAGTGGGACAACTTGCATTGGCAATCCATACAAGGCTACCAGGTTCTTTTCTAAGCAACACCGAGAATCCGAGGGAAGGCAAGGAACAAGTCCAAGCGATCCAGTTGAGAAATGGAAAGGAAGTGCAAATGCCAAGAAGAATGTCTGAACCAGAATAGTTTTCAACTGAATCTCAATCTAAAGAAGCAGAAATTGAAGTGCAAGAAGCAATGGAGAAGTCGAACAAGAACACAACTGATGCTAACAATGTTGCGCTAGCAAGGCATAGCATTGAGAAACAACCAATTGTGAAGCCAACGCCACCATGCCCTCAAAGACTGAAAAAGCAGAATCAAGACAAACAATTCAACAAGTTTCTTGAAGTCTTGAAGCAGCTCCACATCAACATTCCATTGGTTGAAGCCTTGGAGCAAATGCCAAATTATGTCAAGTTCATGAAAGATAAATTGTCAAAGAAGAGGAAGATGGGTGAATTTGAGATAGTAGCCATGACCAAGGAGTGCAGTTCTATATTGCAAAATAAGCTTCCACAGAAGCTGAAAGATCCTAGGAGTTTTACACTGCCATGTTCCATTGGGAATACTTATTATGGAAGAGCATTATGTGACTTGGGGGCTAGTATCAATTTGATGCCTCTCTCGTTGTTCAAGAAGCTTGGCATTGGGGAAGCAAGGCCAACCACTATCACACTTCAACTTGCTAACCGATCTTTCGTTCATCTTGAAGGAAAAATTGAAGATGTGTTGGTAAGGGTGGACAAATTCTTTTTTCTTGTGGGCTTCATTATCTTAGACTATGAAGCAGATCGGGAAGTGTCTATTATATTGGGTAGGCCATTTTTAGCCACAGGGAAGACTTTAATTGATGTGCAGAAAGGATAACTAACTATGAGAGTCAACGATAAAGAGGTTACTTTCAGTATCCTAGATGCAATGAAGTTCCCTGATGACTCAGAAGACTGCTCTGCTATGAACATTGTTGATAGCATAACTTTAGAAGAAATGGAAAAGTTGTGTAATAGTTGGGCTGATGAATTGGATTGTTTAGGCGAGGAATCTGAACAAATGGCTTAAGAAGACAGAAGGATGATTGTAGCTGAACTACAAGGAAGTTCAAGGTTTGCTAGATTTAATCTGAAATTTGAATTACTTGATCAAGATGAAAGAGGATTAAAGCCTCTCAAGCCATCCATTGAAGAACCTCCAATGTTGGAGCAAAAGGTGTTGCTAGGCCACTTGAAGTATGCATATATCGGGGAAGGAGATATCTTGCTTATCATTATCTCCTCATCCCTTTCTGAGGACCGGGAACAACAATTGTTGAGGATTCTCAAGCAGCACAAGAGAGCTTTTGGATGGAGCATGGCCGATATCAAGGGAATTAGTCCTTCAATTTGTATGCATAAAATCCTGCTTGAAGATGACTGTTGTAGCATTGTTGAGCATCAGAGAAGACTTAGTCCAACCATGAAAGAAGTTGTCAAAAAGGAGATTTTGAAATGGTTGGATGATGGGATAATCTACCCCGTATCAGATAGCGAATGGGTGAGCCCTGTTCAGTGTGTTCCAAAGAGGGTGGCATGACAATAGTGAAGAATCAAAATGATGAATTGATCTCCACCAGAACTGTCACTGACTGGAGGATTTGCATGGACTATAGAAAGCTCAACAAAACCACAAGAAATGATCACTTTCCTTTGCCATTTATTGATCAGATGTTGGACAAGTTGGTTGGAAAAGAGTTATATTGTTTCTTGGACAGATACTCTGGCTATAATCAGATAGCAATTGCCCCAAAAGATTAGCCCAAAACCACCTTCACTTGCCCTTATGGTACCTTTGCTTTCAGAAGGATGCCCTTTGGGCTGTGCAATGTGCTAGCAACCTTCTAGCGTTGCATGATGGCTATATTTTCAGATTTGGTGGAGGATTGTATGGAAATTTTCATGGATGATTTCTCAGTATTTGGAGACTCATTTGAAGCATGCTTGAAAAATTTGGAAAGAGTACTGAAAACGTTTGAGGAGACCAACTTGGTTTTGAATTGGGAAAAATGTCATTTCATGGTACAAGAATGCATTGTTTTAGGCCACAAAGTCTCACTAAAGGGGATAAAGGTTGATAGAGCTAAAGTGGATGTTATTAAGCAACTCCCTCCTCCCATAAATGTTAAAGGAATCAGAAGTTTCTTGAGTCATGCTGGATTTTATAGAAGATTCATCCAAGACTTCTAAAAAATTGCCAAACCCTTATGTTCTTTGCTGAATCATAACCGAAAGTTTGAGTTTACAAAGGAATGCCTTATTGCTTTTGAGACATTGAAGAAAACCTTAGTGTCAGCATCGGTGATTATAGCTCCTGATTGGTCTTTGTCTTTCGAGCTCATGTGTGATGCAAGTGACTATGTTGTTGGAGCAGTGCTGGGGCAAAAGAGAGGTAAACTTTTTCACCTAATCTACTATGCAAGCAAAACCTTATGTGATGCCCAACTTAACTACACCACAACTGAAAAGGAATTACTTGCTGTAGTATTTGCATTTGATAAGTTTGGAGCTTGAAAAGATTGGTTTTTGAAGCTGGATGAAACATTGTGGGCGTATCGCACAACATTCAAAACTCCTCTGGGCATGTCATCGTATAGGCTAGTCTTTGGCAAGGCTTGTCATCTACCCTTAGAACTTGAACATCGAGCCTATTGGGCACATAAAAAACTGAACATGAATTTGCAAGCAGCAAGGGAACAAAGGAAAATGTAATTGCTGGAGCTTGAAGAATTTAGCAAATTTTCTTATGAGAATGCAAAGTTATACAAGGAGAAGGTCAAGAAATGGCATGACCAAAGAATTCATAAGAGGAGGTTTCAATCAGACCAATATGTCTTGCTCTATAACTCAAGGCTCAAACTCTTTCCTGGCAAGTTGAAATCAAGATGGTCAGGACTGTTCAAGGTGGTCAAAGTCTATCCTCATGGAGCAGTAGATTTTGTGGACAAGAAGACCAATAGTGAGTTCAAAGTGAATGGTCAAAGATTGAAGACCTATTAGGGACCTGAAATAGGTAGAGAACGAGTGGAAATTCCTCTCACTCATCAGACTTCACCATTAGAAACGTTAGGCTGATGACTAAAAAACAAGCACTCTTGGGAGGCAGCCCAAGCCATTTTGATTTTCCTTTTGCTTTGATTTTTAAATTAGCATTGTGTGTTTCTACTTGTTGATTTGTTTTTACTTATGGCTGTGTGAATTTATTTTGATTTGTTTTTTCAGGGATGAAGAATAACTGGATGTTTGGAATCAAGTTTTGGAACTGAGTGCAAGTGGTTCTTTGAATGCTATTAATTATGCTGTTGCATGGGTCAGCAGGGGAATATTACACAACATAAACCTTGACAGATTCATTAAGTGTAAAACCTCTAGTCCACGTCAGCAGTATCTTCTAGGGTTTGTTTTTTTTTTTTTACCCTAACACAAAAATCAGGATTTTATTTCTTTTGACTGCTTCATCACTTTCCTCTCACAAACCAGTCCTCACCATTGTTGCCCTTGTTGCCGATTTTCATTCTCCAACTCTCACCATCATTCCAACACTTCCTCCTCAAGTTTTCACCATTAACTCAACCCCACCTCGTTGTTGGTTTATCCATATTGTCCCCCTGAAAGCGTATTTAAACCCAAACCCACGCTTTGTTATCGCATTCTTAACATTTTTTTTCATCCCGTTTGAAACTCTCCACTGTGACCAAGAAATCCGCACCAAAAGCTCACCTCATTCGCATCAATTCGAAGCAATTTGTAAACCCAACAACAGAAACAAAGTATTTGGAGGTAATCGAATCGTGATCCCTGTTGTTAGAGAAAAGTTTTGTACTAACCAAAACCAAAAATTTGGGCCTACCGTCTTACATCGGTGAAGTGCTGCAGTAAAGGAAATGGCAATCCTTTGCCACTCACTCTGTGAATCCATTTGTACCCCTGGTGAGAGAGTTCTACGCGAATCTACTCTCATATGATCAACACTCTGTCAAAGTTCGAGGAGTAAAAATTGAGTTGAATTCCAAGGTTTTCAACGAGCTCTTTGGCTTAAAAGACACTCAAGACGACTACTCAAAATTAGTGGAAAAACCTTCTGCCGAATTGCTGAGTGATGTCCTCAAGAACACCACAACTCCTGGAATTGATTGGTTAGTGTCAACACACAACATGAAAACCGTGAAACGTTTATCGCTCCTACCCAATGCAAATGTTTGGTGCCATTTCTTGAAGAACAATTTCGATTGATCGAATGATTTTTTTGTACTATATTTTGTCTGGGAGAAAGATTAACTTTGGTGGAATTCTCGTTAAAGAACTATGTTTCGCTGCAATGAAGACTCGTGGGAAGTTGTTCTTCCCTTCGCTAATCACTGAGGTATGCAAAAAAGTTTGATGTCCCATATCTGGAGGACAAGGAAATTATAGTGAACAAGGGCGTCTTCACAAACAATTTGATAGAAAAGATTACCAGTGATACTAAAGGTAGCTTGCCAAATTTTCTGGACAATCCAAGCCAAGCACCAGTGCTATAGCAAGTAGCAGCATCCCTTATGTGATACCAACTCCACTGATTCTTGAGCAAATACTGTCTAAGTTGGAATCCATCCAGAAGAAACAAATGTTGTTGTGCAACTACCTAAAAGACAGGGACCATACTCTAAAGAATGCCCTCATGGCCAACTTCACAAAACCATATCTCCTTTTTCCTGTTTTTCCGGATGAATTATGTGAAGAATTGCCTTTTACAGGACCTAGCAGTGCGCCATCACAAGAGTCCTCTGCCACTACAAGTGATGAAGTTCCTTTAGTTCGCAAGATGGCAGACTTAAAAAAAGGCAAGAGGCCCATGGAAGAGTAGACAAGCAAAAAGCCTGTTGAGGGTGCGATAGAGGACAAGCAAATTGATGATGAGGACCTTGTCAATCCTCAAATTTTTATTGATGTGTACATGGACGCATTGAGACAAACCAGTGCTGCCACAAAACCGCCAGCATTAGAAGAACAAGGAGAGCAGCCATCATTAGCATCAGCAATAGTGGCAGAAGAGCATGTCACGATGCTTGACAATGAAGCACCAATCAACCCAACTGCAAAAGAGGCAGAAATGGTACAAGAGGCTAAACCAGCTTCTGAGAAAACAGAGCAAGAGAAAGACTCCTCAGCTTCTGATGATGACCTGTAACTTTTGGTCGAACTCTTCTCAAAGGTCAAGAAAGGAAAGAAGGTAGAGTCTTCGAGTGATGATTTTGTGCTCAAAAGAAGAACATCTCAGCCCAACTTGAACAAATGAGGGAGTTCATCATCCCCATTTTATTTTATGGTTTTATTGTTTTTACTTTTGTTTTACTCTGCTATTGTTATTTTTATTTTACTGTCCTTATTTGCTTTGTTGTGAGGACACAACATATCTCAAGTTTGGGGGTGTTATGTGTTTTGATATGTTATGTCTTTATGATTCTGTCTTGTTTGTGTGTTGTGTCTTGTTGGGTGTTGTGAAGAAAAATCAATGGAACTATCGTGCTATATCCTATGATGATTCTGAAATCTTTTAAAATGCTTTATGATGCTGTCGCAAGCTTAGACCAGTTTTTGATTAAATTGTGATAACTTGAAACATTTGTTGAAAAATCTTAAAATTTTGAAATGTTTGAATGCATAAATATGAGTTGAAATGTAGTTTGAAAACAAGTTTATGGGACATGCCAATCAGTAGAGAAAGTTTAGGAACCAAGTTACGATAGATAAACCTCCAAAACAAGAGTCAAGTAGGAAAACTTTTGAAGTTCAAGGTGATAGCCATTAAAAATATAGGTATCAAACTCATAAGGGGAGAAGACTTTAGCATTAGATTATGTTGATTGTTGAATGTGTGAATAATAAGCTAGAAACACTTCAATGTGCTTCATGTCCAAGTAGCTAGGAGTGCCCATGAACCCTATAGTGTATCGACTATTGAAGAAAGGGTATGAAGAATAAAAATGTGTTGTGACAATTGCTGCAACAATCTGAAACAATTAATGGCCAAGTAGTTAGGAGTGCCCATGAACCACATGGTGTATCGACTATGCAGAAAAGCCATGAATTTGTGGAAGATTTCCTTATAGCTTATAAAAAAAAAAAAAAAGAGAGAGAAAATAAGAAAGAAAGAAAAGTGAATAAAGTACAGTGGAATAAAAGTCTTCTAATAGAACCCCTAACCATTTGAGATGACTTGTATGCAATGACAGTCCCTTGACTTTGCCCTATGATTGATTTTTGCTTGCATCTTGTAGAGGACAGATTGATGACTTAGTGAAGGTTCCATGCATGTAGACTTGACGATATTTTGATTGGCTATCCTCATCAGTGCTTGTAGGTGTTTTGTTGATCAACTCATGTTGCGTTGAAAAATGGAATGTGATTGAAATTTGTGTTTTTAACTTGATGAGAACTTAATTGTGGCAATGATAAGTTGTGGTATTGAAACAAAGATTGAGTAATGTGGCAACATAGGGTAAAGAACGATGTCTTTATGATTTTTCTTCATGTGTTTTTTATTATTATTTTTTGTGTAGTAGTTTAAATTGCTTGAGGCCAAGCAAGGTCTTAAGTTTGGGGGTGTGATAATTCCCGAAAATAGAGTTATCATAGGCTTTAATTAGGACCTTTGCCATATGTTTTGTTGTCATTTTAGTCACTTTAGTTTAGTTTAAGTTAATATTTCATGCTTTAGCCATTTAGAGTAAGAATGTTTTAAACTGAGAAATGTTGTTGATCTGCTCTAATTTGGTAGGTTTTATGCTCAGTTTTTATTGCTTGAATTGTTTCATTTCAGGATAAAAAAGGCCTTAACCTCGGATCCATAAAGAACATAAATTGAAGTCTTGTTGTTGAGAAATGCTGGAGCACGGCATAGCAGACAGCTAAGAGCTTTGAGGTGGCGATGTTGGCGCATAGCGCGCCAGCTCAGCATAACAGACAACAAGCGTTTTGTCATACAAATCTTCTGCCCTGTCCTGACAAGGACAACCTCGTTTTCTGTGCACACTGAAGAAAAGGAACAGTGACCCGACTGTGAGGGAATGAAAAAACCTAGAGAGCTACCAAGTGTCCATTTGTGCCTTACTTTTCCTTGTATAAAAGAAAAGTTGAAAATTCAAAAAGGAGATCTTCAACCAACAGAGAAAGGTCGGCCATTTTAGAAAGGAAAAATAGAGTGAAAAGTGCAGAGATTATTAGAGGAAGGGAGACCATTTTCCCGAGGTAAAGCTGGACGTTCCAAGATTTATCTTTAGTCTTCTTTATCGTGTTTATGGTTCTTCATTCATGAACCCAATGGTTGTATCTTTTCTTTGGTTAAACTCTACATTCAATATGAATAATTTTTATTAAGTTGGGTTTGAACGTTGAACTCTTATTGTAATGATTCTTTAATCTTTAATATAGCTTATGATGCATGCATTTTCTTTTAATCAAATGGGTTTTATGTTGCAATATGGATTTGGCCAATCGATGTTTGCTGTTTTGATTGTTAATTAGATATTGAGAAGATCTGAAAAACAAGGAAAATCATTTGATTTGTATTTCAGGCCAAAGCTTTGTATTTCAGGCTTTCATATATGTAGGTGATATGAGCCTTTAATTGAATGGCTGTATGACTTGGGTTTTAGAATTTTTTTTTTCATATAAGTTCAAAAATGATGAAATAAAAAAACAAGGGAAGTACCGGAAACAAAAAGACTAGGGGGTGATATATAAAGTATGAAGGAAAGTAACTTAGCTAGAGGAAACAAATCTATGTGAAGTTTTTTGAGGGGATAAGGTTTCCTCCTCTGTATCAGTTTCCTTGTGTTAATTATGCTCTCAAATACAAAGGATTAATAATATAATCTCTGACACTTGGCTTTAACCTGAATAACTTGAATTGTCAAACAAATGTCCTTAAATTCTATTTTTATTTTGATGTATTCAATGTTAGAACTGCAAGGACATAAATTCGGCTCCTAGAGAACCAATAAATAGAAGCTCACAAATTCGGAAGAACCAAGAAGAAAAAAAGAAGCTGTAAAATAATGGAGCCCAAAAGTTTTGCAAGAAGAATAACCATGAGAAGAAAGTACAAATAGTAGCTATTGAAGAAGTCCAATTTAGCAAACATTCTCTCACTCTCTTAGTGGTCAACCAACTAATTGATTGGAGATTTGCACGCTAGTGATCAAAGAAGTGTTTAGTAGAACAGATGCACATGTCCAATCAATTATGCAATTTGTAGGCTAGTGATTGAAGAAGTGTTTAGCAGAACAGATGCATATCTCCAATCAATCATGCAGTTATGCACAGTAACATGACTTGTTGTCCCTGTCTTACAATAGATTAATATCTAGTACTTGTAGCAAGATAGCGGCTTCTTCAAAACTTTATGTTAATGCCAAAAGTTTGCACCAACGAATTAATGGACTGGCAAGTTGCAAATGAAAAGGTTAGTCGGAGTTTACTGGTGAGAGCGCTAATTTTTTTATTCGGTTTGTTAGATCGCAAATATAATTTAAAGGACACGATCGGTTTTTTTAAGTGGTTTAGAGGCTAAATAGCAACTCCTACGTCTACTATTCGTATATTGATTTGGGTTACAATTTTTTATCGCTAACGATATGTGTACACAACTGTAGTAATTTGGAATATAACTTGAGTTATTAGCGAACTGGATCTGTAGAGAGAAGCTTTTGTAGTGAGAGAGTCTGAATTTGAGAGCTCTGAATATTATATATCCGGATCTGAAAAATAGAAGAGAAACAGTTCTATTTATAGTGGTTTAAAGGTGTGCCACTTGATGCATGACGTCATCTGATCTCTAGTTGTCAAAGATCAGATCACCAGATGTCCTTGTTTAAGCTTTTTGAGATATTCTTTTGGGGCAAGTGGCATTTTTAAAGAAGCAGTTGTTGTCACTACGCGACTGACGTCATTGGCGAACATGTGTCGGGATCTGACAGGTCGCGTGACGTCATCACTGTTCACTTATTTTTATAGTACGATTTTACCCAAACAAATACCCCTAATTTTTAGGAGTTCATTAACGGGGTTCAAAAACTACAAGTTTTCTCACAATCCTTGTCACTATGGTGCTTACACAAAAACTAGAAGCCTTAAACTCTTTGTAAACATGTATTGCGTTTGGCGCGATATGGAGAAAATCAAGAGAAACACCCCCGCTAAGGCGATCTTGGAGAAACGTATCGCAACACATGCAATCTTGGAAAAAAACATATCGCAAAACATGTAATTTTGGAGAAAACATAGCCCCTAAGGCAATCTTGGAGAAACATATTACAACACATGTGATCTTGGAGACTTGAAAGGATAGAGAGGTCGACTTTGGAGGACCTAAAATCGCTTTACATCATGGTCAACTCAATCAGCCTGACATTTATTGGAAATACCATGAAACATTAAAGGCAATTCGTGCGCATTTAATGTTTGGCCATAATTACAGACTTTTTTTAGGCACAATAATGTGCGCGAGCGAGAAAAATGAGCACGCCCCTACTAACTTGGCAGTTATGATTCTCATGGATCGTTGACACGTGTCCTTTTAACTATCGAGATCGCTTCTTGTTCGTGCTTTGTAAGGGAAGTAACCGTCATTGCGGATTACTGACACATGGACATGGTGAACGATCAGGATTTACTCCATCCCATGCATGTTTGTAGGAGATAAAGTGGATACCGTATATTGTTGCCACGTGGAAAAAATGAATGATCAAGATTCACTCATTTTTTGAATATATTCTGAAGAGGGAAAATGGAATGACACTTTTTGTCTTTTAGCAAACTATTGTCATTTTCATTTCAGAGAGAATTTTTGCATCCATCCAATTTTTTCGTTTTCCATTCAATTTTCTTTGCTTTCCAAGTGTTTTCTGGTAAACCAAACACTTTCCCAATCACTCACAACTCCAACAAGCATTTGTTCGTGCTCTAGAACTTGTCGTTGTACTCAAGTATATTCATTATCCTTTTCTTGTTGTACTTTACTCTTTTGAGTGGATTTTGAGTTGTGTTAGTTCATATGTTTCTGAAAAATGTATTTGGTGTTGTTTTTTATGATAAACTCATGGTGTTCTGGGGAAAATGATGGGATTTTTGAGTTTTCATTTCTGTTTGAGAGGTGTTTTCAATCGAAAAACTTATTTAGGGTTTAGGTTTTTTTGTGTTTGTGTGCTACAACCACATCGTTGGGGGTTTTGCAAACATGACCCATTTTGTAAATATCAGTTCGTCATCGTCGAGTGAATCCATTGAGTCATTTGGCCTTTTCCATCATATGTTTCCCCATTTTGATTTCATTGCTGACTTCAATATTAATGATGAACTTCTTGCCCTGGACGTTGTGCCTTTGCAGACTATCTATCCCAGCGATCAGAAGGTCGAACAAGAAACACAATCTGTTCATCAAACAAACCCCCAGAGTCGGGTACGTCACCGAAGTTGAAGTTTGATTGCTCGTAAAGAAGTACTCATTGAGATCACCTATATATTGAAATCCCAGTTATTCCATAGAGCATCCCCCTACTGGGATGACCGCGATCTCCGAGCAAATTTTAGTCACCAGAACGTGCATTTTGTTTCACTCTTTTATCCAATAAGTACTAGCCTACTTCGGATTGGCGCCCATGCAATTTACTCCCAATGATTATAGGATAATAATGGGAGTTTACATCGTGTGAGAAGAAAATAACTTGGGCAAGCCGACCATTGCTGAATTTGCTTGCGCCTACGTTTTCCAATATGGTGGTGTGAGGCCTATTAACAAACAACCATGTAAGTGTTATGCTCGCTAATTTGTGGTCATGAACATTCGTACACTTAGTTGCTGATACTTAACACTTTACTTCACTTGTTGCAGTTAATCGATTTGATGTATTTCGGGGTCAATGTTGATCGTAGCTAAATGGTGAGATTTGACAATCTTCTTGAGGAGCAACGCAAATGTGCCAATCTTCTCACGAATGTGCTTATGAAGAAACATGACTTCATTTCTTCGGAGGCAAATTTTAAGGTGGTCGCCATTGAACAAGGTAAACACAATTTACAACCTTTTGATCGCTAAGAATATTTATTGCGATCTCTCTAATTGAGACTAACAATTTGTTGTCTCCTTTTTGCGAATAGCGGTACCGACTAAAAGAAAGGCAAAGCCGGTGAGAGCGATTATCGAGCCTTTACCAAACTTGGAATTGCCCCTTTTTTATGCATAGTTCCATCTAGCAGAGTGCAAATAAATGAGCCTGTTGATCACTCCGATCAGGACATTCACAATCTCATGGTTAAGGTTAGAGAATTGGCAGGTAGCACAAGCGAAGACGGGCAATCCCTAACCCTTCAACAAAGAGAAGAAATAATTCCTCTCGACGTTGTAACTCAGCCTACGGAGGAATTTATGCCATCCACGACCAATGTTGACGTAGCAGGGGGCTAGTTAGTGTTACTAGAAAAAGAATGTCGCAAACGATCCACGACGGATCGCGGAGACCAAGCATTCGTGGCTTCCCAAACTTAGAGGAAAAAGATAAAAGTGAAGTTAAAAGACAATCAGACCGCACCTTCCCAGACCGTTCTCGACTCCATTGTGAACCTTTCGGACCATTTGCGAGCTTCAACCTCAATCATGTTAGATTGTGTAACCGACAAGAATTTTAGCACGTGGTCGAAGGCATCAAAGGAGGAATTGTGAGGCATATGGTCGAGACCCAGCATGAGGTAAAAGAAAACGTATTTCGATCTCTTGCTTTAGCATAATTTGCGCGAAAAATATTAACCTATTCGTTTCTTCCTTTTTTCAGCTTTCAGTGATCTCGGTCAATTATTTTGAAAAAGCGAGAGACATAGGATCTTAAGCGAGCCAAAGTTGCGACTTCTGATGCTATGAAGAAAGCTCAAAAAGAAAAACACCTACGTGTGGAAACTACTCGCGAGCTTCTTATGGTCAAAGAAGAACTGACCAAGGTCGCTAATGACTTGGTGATGTACACGGCCCAAGTGGGAGTGGTCACTGAACAATTAAAGATATGTCAACTTCGTGAAGAGACTCTTGCGACGGAACAAGCTCAGATGGCTGATTGTAATGCCCTCACCAAATAGCGTAAAAGATGTTGTTTTAGATTGGAATAAGTGATAGCTTGATTCAAGGAAGGATTTTGGCTTGAAAAGGTGTTAATTCAAGATCAAGGTGTAAATGAACTAAAAAAGCAAAGAAAGTGGTGAAGAAGTTCTTTAACAAGGTAAGAAATAACCTCCCATGAAATAGGAACAAGCAACTTAAATTTTATGCTTTAGGCCATAGAAGTTATTAATGGCAATTGTGTATATTTTTATGTTTGGTTGTGGAAAAGAAGTATTGATGTGGATGTGGCAT
>WYDK02105440.1:0-23906 GCA_009867345.2 Toxicodendron radicans | reverse complement strand
ATATATATATATATATATATATATATATATATGCTTTGATGCACTAGATTTTACATTCCGAGAACAAATCAATTAATTGTTAGTAATTAATGCCACCTAGGTTGAATCATTTGATGACAAGACACAAAGAGATTTATAGGAACTTAAATGGATATGAAAGTAGGAGTAGTTGAAACGACTTGACAGATATATACTATAATATATGAAATGGGGATGCAATATTAATGCCACTGGTGTGTAAAACTCATGAAAATGAATATATTGTGTTACCCAAGATTTGATTAATTAATTGCATCTTGAGAGTTAAAAGTAAAAGAGGAAACGTGTCATATATATTATAAAAAATTAAGGAGTATTGCTCAGTTACTCGTGAGACTAAAAAAGACAAAAAAAAAAAAAAAGAAGAATTTTGTCACAAGGGTAATTAAGCTAACATCATGAATGAACATTTACGTGTTGTATTTTATAAATTTGATTTGATAATAAAGACTAGAAATTGTATGAAAAGAGGAGAGTGGTTCAGTTGAAGTCAGAAGTGAAGACATCATGAGAAGGAGAAATATTAAATAGAATGGGACTAAATTGTTGCCAGGGGGTGAAGCCATCAAGTTCTATGTAGCTACATAACAATTAATACATTAAACTTTATTGTTTTCTTAAAATATTTTTTTAAAGAGCTGTAAAAAGCTCTTGATCCACCAGCTAGAGATGGATGAGATTTGACTCACAAGTAGTTGATATGACTACTTGGAGTTGAGATAAATAAAATGTAACCCTCCGATCAATTATCAAGATATAGTTAATTTATCTTTTACTCAACTCAATAATGGGACTCAGAACATCTCTCTTGATTCAAACCCAAGAATGAAGTTCCAAATTATATTCACGTTAAAAGTTTAGTGATCTATTATGTGTAAAATAATTGCTAAACAATGGTGATATCACACGACATGTCAGATGATGACACGTGTTCGTAGAAGCCGTCAGTATCCTAATGATTACAAGTGTTAATTAGCTATCATGCACATCGCCAGAAAGAGGCCCCAACTGTCCCATAAAAAGAAGTTTAAGGAAACTTTCTTTGGACAATTAGCGATTTGTGACCTCACTCACCAGGTGGTACCCCAAGTTTCTCCACTATAAATAGAAGTGCTCCATTCGAAATTCAGGATCTTCTCTCTATAAAATTTCCAAAAAAAGCTCTTCAACAATACTTTCCCTCTCTAGGTTTATTTAGTTCGTCAAAGAAGATCATTAGTGATCTCAATTGTAACCTCACAATCAATATACGAATAGTGGACGTAAAAATTGCTTTTCAACCTTTGAACCACTTAAAAAAGTGATTTCTGTCCATTTATTATTACTTGCCATTTACGAACTTTTAAAAAAATTGAACGCCCTAAATGATTAATCTAACAAGTGTGAGTTCGCAGCGACCTACATGTGCTTTGTTCGTTGGTGCAAAATCAAGCATTAACAGTTTGGCACTAGGAGGAGGGCCGAAGTCATTCCTTTGTGATTAACACATTGCAAATTCTAGTTCGTAACTCCGGTTGTAGTTCAAATTTCCAAGATCGAAATGGCTCAAAACGAACCCGAAACAAAAATCTTATGGTACAACCAACAGGGGCAGCAGAAGAAAGTGGAATCGATGGGGGTAATACTCTGACCAATCCAGTGTTTGATGTGTCATCCGCTTCCCAAGTGGATCCTGTGCTCTTGTGATGCATAGACATATTGGACAATACTCTCCAAACGATAACTTAACGTTTGGATAGAATTGATCCACAACTAAAGCCTTTTATCCCTAATTAGATGGGTGTTGTTCAAACTACTATTCCTAGGCGACCTCGCACAAGACACCCTTACGCAAGAGCGCAATCTGATAATCAAAATATGCAGAATCAGTCCACTCAATGGCGACAACAATCCAACAATGTGAATAGGCCGATGAATCGACAATCAGATCGGCCTAGGGGTAATATCCCGCGTCTCAATAATCCTCATGACATCAATGCGGGAAGTGGACAACGTGGTATTCAATTCTCACGAGCTGAATATTGACAAGACACTTATGTTTCTCACCAAGAGGAAGTCAATTCACGAGTTCATAATTCTCGTGTGGAGTCTCAAGCTAGTGCTCGTAGAAGGCCCCAAGGGTTGAGTAACATGGTTTCATCCGATCTCCGACGGTATTTAGAAAATCAGAGATTGCAGCGCTAGCAAATAGAGGTAGCTGAGAGCGTTGAACCTCAACCTCGGCTAGATTCTCCACGAATTGAAGAATTGTAATGAGTGCTAGATGAACTTTGCGATCGTCGTAACGAACAAAATACAGGCTCAAAAGCCTCTACATTCTCCACTGTAGTTCTACCTGCTCCACCCCCCACAGGTTTTAGAATGCCTGATTTGAAGGCATATGATGAAAACAGTGATCCACAAGATCACTTATATGTTTTCAACGATCTCATGGAGCTACATAGAATCTCCAATCTAGCTAAATGTCGATGTCTAGCAGTTACTTTAGCTTCTTCTGTTAAGAGATGGTTTAGAATGTTGCCAGCTGGATTCGTTGATTCTTGTAAATGGTCGAGTTCGCTATTTTTGTGACATTTCCAAGCGAATAGGCAGTTTCCCATGCCTTTAAGCTATTTAAGCAACATCAGAAAAGAAAAAGGTTAGTCTTTGAAGTCTTACCTTGAGCGATTTCCCACCGAATTGAATAAAGTAACAAATGCGCCAGAAGAGGCAGTTCGCACCCTGATAATGACAGGTTTATATCCTCAAACGAAATAGTAGAATAAGCTCCAGAAGGAAGATTATGTCTCCCGCGATTTTATCAGCTCGCAGAGAAATATTTGAGAATTGAGAATTGAGAATTTTTTCGTTGCACTACAACGTAGTGATCAAGGGGCTTCTACAAGTGCGCCCCCTCGAAAAGAATTCCATGAGAAGGCTCCTGCTCTATTTGATTACTGAGATAATCGAAGAAACGAGTAGCGAAGAAACAACGATTGAGACATTTTTAAAAAGCCTTGATACAATACTTCACAACCCAATGCACCATTGTCACGTCGCGATGCATATACTCTATTGAATGCTTCGATTAACGAAGTGTTGACACAAGACAATGGGTTGTTACCAGAACCTGTGGCTATAAAAGGGCCCAAGGCAAACATAAGAGGCAAGAAATATTGTCGCCATCATAGGGACATAGGGCATTATACTGATGAATGCTATGCCCTGATCAGAAATGCTATTGAAGACCTCATTTAGATAGATCATTTGAAGAATTTCATTGATTGTTCCAATCACGACTAGACAGATCGTGATCGCAAGGAACAATCTCCACCACCTCATCGAGCTCTAAGAATAAACAAGATCAACACGATCTTTGGGGGTCGGCATATTGTGGGATGCTCCAAGCGGTCTCAAGATCCCTATACGTGAGAGGTAATGCATACACCCCAATATGTTTATCGAACTGATAGACATCCCACCAAATTTCCCAAACGAGATGAAGAAATCAGTTCTAGTGAAGAAGACGCAATTCATCTTTGTTAAGATTCTTGGTTTGTCAAATTTATGAATGTGTGTTGAATCAGACATTTAAGTTTCAGTTGTCTGCTTTTATTTTGTGTGCACATTCATTTGTGTTGGCACATTTTTGTTCAGACATTTTTACTAATATCAGGTCTGATTTTATCTGGGGTCGGTAATATTTGTTTTGTCCATTTGTGATATTTTATTATTTATCTTTTAAGATTATTTGGGACCACTTACAAGTGTCCTTATCTCATTTGAGTGGTCCATTTTATTTGATACATATATTATTTGTTTTGTCCACTTGTGTTATTTTATTGATTATCTTTTAGGATTATTTGAGACCATTTTACATGTGTCGTTGTTTATTTCATGTGGTCCATAAAGTTGTTTAACTTTTCAGGTATGAATTTCCTTTTTGAAGGCACACAAAAAGTAAAGATTTGAAAAAAATTTCTATTTCCTTGTCTGCCCACTTGGCAATTTTTGTCTTTAGCTAAGAGCATTATTTATCATTTTCTTTCTTGTTCTTTCAAGTAAAGAACCAAACCTTATTTTTCTTTGATATTGTGCTCTGAATTTTAGAGAGTTTTTTCATCTGGTTTCGTTCTAGTATTATTTGTGATTTATTATACACATAATAATATCCTTCATCTTATGTTTATGGTTCATTTATGTGCTGCCGTTTGTGAGCACATTCTATTCAGTTTTGTTTATTGCTTTTCTTGGTTGGAACGTGGTTCCTTTGTTGAAGACCGAAGAGCGATTTTGACGTCTGAAGCTTGAAAGCTGACCAAGAGTGTCTAGGGGTGAAGCAAGCTATAGAAGAACGAGATTCAACCAAAGGGTGACGATTGAAGCATTGTGAAAGCAGGGAGTTCTCATAACTGATGCTTACCTTCAACTTTGGAATTGTATCATGAATATTTTCTATAGTGAAAGGTTTTCGTCTGGACCAGGTCCCATGGATATAGGCTTCGGCTGAACCATGTAAAAATCCTTTTGTTCTTTATTTTTCAGTTGTTTGCCATTAACTTTTAAAGAACACAATGAACACTAACCTCTAACTTGGTAAATATTCCATTAAGTGTTAAATTTCCGCTGTGCTTGTTTAAAATGGGTAACCCATCTTGGATGTAATTTATCCCAAAATAAACCAACAAGTGGTATCAGAGCGAGTTCTAATAAGTTATTTCAGTTGATCCTTTACCCATTTGAGTGCTTCTCTGTTGAGTTGATTGATTGTGCTTTTATTGTATTTGCTTGAGTTGTTTTCAATTTTTGGTCTGAGGTTTTGTGTGCTCACATTGTTTTTTGTACTCACAACTTTGTGTCTACTGGGATGAATTATTTTAATAAAAGAGGGTCTACTAATAGTCCACCCCTTTTGGAAAGTCCTAATTACCCTTATTGGAAACCTAGGATGCGTGCCTTCCTAAAGTCTATTGATGAAAGGGTTTGAGCCTCAGATGTAAGTGAATGGAAACATCCCACCATAGAAGAAGATGGTGTGACAAAACCAAAACCCATAGACTCTTGGACAAAAGCTGAGTTAGATTCGGCTAACAACAACTCTAAGGCTATTCATGCTATCTTCAATGTTGTAAATGTAAACCAAATAAAAATAATAACCAACTGTGAAATAGCCAAAGATGCTTGGGACAAGCTCCAAGTAAAAAATGAAGAAACCGATGTGGTTAAAAAGACTAGACTTAGGATACTTGTGACTGACTTTGAAAACCTTGTTATGTTGGAAGATGAAACTATCTGATTTTCATGGTAGACTTTGTGATGTGTCTAATGAATGTTATGCTTTAGGCAAAGTCTATTCTAACTCTGAACTTTTCAGGAAAGTCTTGTGTTCTCTTTCTAAAAGATTAATGTCCAAAGTCACTTCCATTGAAGAATGTCGAGACTTGGACGCCATGGAACTTGATGAGCTAATTGGATCCTTTCAAACCTTCGAGTTGAATCTGAAAAGATGAGAAAGTCAAAAGCCGAGCAAATGTTTGACATTTAAACATGAGGTAGATTCTGAAACTTTTAGGAATGTTGACACAAGCACACTTGATGATGACAGTTGTGCCTTGTTAACCAAAATTTTTGCAAAATTCCTCAAGAAAAACGCAAAATGATCTTTTGGAAATAAAAAGGGAAAACTACCTTTTGTCAAAAATATTTCAGATCAACAAAATCCGAGTGGATTCCCAAAATGATTTTCTAAAGAAAATGAAAATAAAAAGAAAGTCAAATGTTTTGAGTGTGAAGGGTATGACCACATTCAATCAGAATGTGCTAACACTCTAAAGAAAAAAAAGGTAAGGCTATGGCTGCTACCTTGAGTGAGAGTGAAAATGATGAGAGTGTTAGTGAAGAGAGTGAGTTCGAGTTAGATGAGAATTTCCTTGCTTCTACTGTCAATAAAGAGGATAGTGAGAGTGCGTGTTCTGATGAGTCAAGTGACTATGGTGAGGAGAAACAAAAGGACTATGACAAGATGTACCAATCTTGGTTAAAGGCACTTAAAGGAATAAAGTCACTTGAGGCAGAAAAATCTTCCTTGGTAGAGGATAAGAAAAGTTTGACTGATCAAGTCAAAGTCTTGACCATTGAAGTGTCCAACAAAGAATCATTTTTATCTAAAGTTAAATTTGAACTAATTGAGGCTAAGGCCATTGTTGAGAAACTTAATACAGGTTCACTTAATTAAGCTTGATGAAGTGTTGGGATAAGGGAAGATTTTTGGTGACAAGACTAGATTGGAATTTATTCCAGGTGCTAGCTCATCGACCAATGTGCGAACATTTGTGAAGGCTTCATAACACATATCTGATTATGTCATGGAAAAACAAGTAGTAAAGGTAAAACGATTCATTCCCATTTGTCATTTTTGCAATATAAAACGTCACATCAGACTCAAATGCTTCAAATTCATTGCATACTTGCAAAAATGTTTTGAAAACCATGTCATGTTTTCCAATGTGAACTTACTCGCCAAAAATGTTGGTTCTCATAAAAAGATTTGGATGCAAAAGCCTGATGTGAACTTAATTGTTGCACATACTTCACGTCTTGCATTTCAAAATGATTTGTGATATCTTGATAGTGATTGTTCTAGGCACATGGCTGGTGATAGTTCATTTTTGTCAAATTTGCAATATGTTGAAAGTGGGCATGTTACTTATGGTGATGGAAAAAATGGAAAAGTGTTTAGAAAAAGTTCAATTACTTTACCAGGACTTCTAATCTTCAATGATGTCTTGTATGTTGATGGTCTAAAGGCAAATCTCATAAGTATAAGTCAAATTTGTGACAAGAACTTTAGGGTTCAATTTTCAAAAGACAAATGTCAAGTGTTGAATGACAAATGTGCTCCTATTTTAGAAGGAAAAAGTTCTAATGACAATTGTTATTTGCTGTCTAACAATTTTTCTTGTCTTAGTTCAAAGGTTGATGGTATTGATGTATGGCATGAAAAACTTGGACACATGAATTTCAAAGATTTAGTAAAGCTCTCAAAGAAAGAAGTTGTGAGAGGGTTACCTAAGTTTGAGCTTCCCAAAGGTAAAATGTGTGGACCTTGCCAACAAGGTAAGCGACCCAAGTGCTCACACAAATTTTCTTCTTTTCTTAATACCTCTAGTTTTTTAAAATCGCTTCACATGGACTTAATGAGTCCAATGCAAACTGGAGGTAAGAAGTATGTCTTTGTGTGTGTTGATGATTTTTCAAGATTCATATGAGTTGCCTTTCTTAGAGAAAAATTTGACACATTTAATGTTTTTTGAGAAATTGGTAAGAAGACTCCAAGTTGAGAAAGATTGCCTTGTGAAGAAGATTGTGAGGATTAAGAGTGACCATGGGAAGGAATTTGAGAACACTTATTTTGAAAATTTTTGTGATGTGTAGGGAACTTCTCATGAGTTCTTAGCTCAAAAAATGCCACAACAGAATGGTGTGGTGGAGAGGAAGAATCGAGTGCTTCAAGAAATGGCAAGAGTCATGTTGAATGCAAAGAAGTTACCCAAAAGATTTTGGGCTGAAACCATTAATACAACTTGTCACATATCCAATAGAATGTTCTTGAGGAAATGTACACACTTCAAACTCTATACGAGTTGTGGAAAGATAAAATACCAGATCTCTCTTACCTCCATGTTTTTGGATGCAAGTGTTATATTCTTAATGATAGAGAGAACCTTGGTAAATTTGATGTTAGGAGTGATGAAGAAATCTTTCTTGGATATTCCTTGAATAGCCGTGCCTACAAGATCTTTAATTTACGTTCTGAAAAAATCATTGAGTTATTAATATTATTTTTAGTGATGTAGAAGATTGTTCATATTCGTGGCAAGATGCTATTTTCAGGGACATGTTTGATCCAAGCGTGCCAACAGAACCCGATGCGCTCACACCAAAGGCATCTAAACCAAAATCGTTTGAGATTGTGCCAACATCTACTAATGTTACCGCAATTGAAACACAAAATGGCAACGAGTTTTTGAACAAACATGGGATTGAACTTGTGGTTGATCTTTCAAAAGAGAACACCCAAAGAAGAAGATCAAGATCAAATGATCCTCCTTCATGGATTAAAAAGGCTCACCATTCCTCAACCATCATTGAAAATCCTAAAGAGGTAATGGTTACAAGGAGGAAAAGACAAAACGAGATTAACAATTTATGCTATGTTTATCTTGCAGAACTGAAGAATGCCATATCGCTTTCCACTGTCGAGGCAGAATATATTGCTGCTAGAAGTTGTTGCACTCAGGTTTTATGGTTGAAACAAATGTTGCGTGACTATGAGAATGATTTGGATTGTGTGACTGTGTTTTGTGATAACACTAGTGCCGTCAACATTTCAAAGAATCTTGTCCAACATTCTATGACTAACACATTGACTTTTGACACCATTTCATTAGAGAACTTGTGGAAGAAAATGTCATCACACTAGCACATGTTAGCACCAAATCCCAGTTGACAGATTTATTTACAAAAGCACTTGACCATGAAATTTTTGTGAACTTAAGGAAGTCCATTGGACTCCTACAACTTGAATAGTTGTTTGATTTTTGAAATAAATGATTCATGATAAAGTTTCTTTTATTTATTTTGTCAAGATTTTTTTAATCTGTTCAGTTAAGTTGTTGTGTGTTTCTCTCTTTTGTGTGAGATAATTTTTGTGAATGTGTCCACACTTTTTAGTCTCATGGGAATTTGATCTTAACTCATTTTTAAGAAAATGTTGTATGATTGTCACCATGTGAAATAGCTACCTTGCTTGAGAGTGTGAAAGTCATATTTGAATAATTTTATGATTTGTAGAGACCTTATATCTTGGAAAAAACAATCATTTAAAGGGTTACCTCATTGCAAGTGTGAACGCTACACTTCATTATGTTTGAGAGTTAATTTTTGCCCATGGCTTCTTATAAAAAATTGTGTTGAAGATCATTGAAAAATATCAAGTGAAAAATGTTAGTTTTGTTGGGCATGAGGGAAGTGGGAGTTTATTAAAATTCAATTTGACCAATGTGTCATGAACCCCCCTTGAGGACACTTGCACACACATATGATGCGTTTATATGACCACTTCTCTTAAATGTGTTTGAGAAATTTTTCTGTTGATGGTGGAATTTTGTGATCTAATTCCTTAGTTTTGATCATTGTATAAAGATCCTAGTTAGTAAATACGGGTACAGCAAAAAAAATGGTACGATAATTTTACGGGTATGATACGGCAAATGGTGAAAAATACGTTTGTAAAAATTCGTCCATAAAATTTGGATACTGAAAAAATACGGTACAGATATATACATGTTTAATACGACACATTGTCAATAATACGTTTCGAAAAATACGGCAATATCAATCCTGATTTTAATACTTTTTTATGGATCACCTAGTTAAAATCAATATAACATTTAAAATGCAAAGTATTCAATTAATCAATAATCATTAGACCTAATAATATAACACAATATATAACTGAGATTCAAATTATAGTCTGAGTCTCTAGACTCAAACATAATATATAGTCAAGATTCAATTATAGTCTTAAATCAAACACATAAAAAAACTAAAATTCAAAGTCGAACTAGAGCTTCAAACAAATAAAATAAATCTTAAAAGACCAGGGGCAAGTTGTAGCAAGGGTCAAGGGTGAACACCAATTAGTTAAAAATAAAAAACTCAAACATACGACAATAATACGGATTCGGCAATAATTCGCGAATTATACGATGGAGGCATTAAATACGCGTTTTATAAAGCAATGACTATAAAATACTCCAATTCGCTTTTTATACGCGAATGATACGATTGGATGTATAATTCGCGTATAAAACGCGTATTTACTAACTAGGATAAAGATTGTGATATTCTTCAATGATATTTTGTTGCATAGATTGGTGATTTTTGACATTATAAATTCTATTTGAAACTTCAGATTGATCAAATTGTGTGTGTATTTTGTTTTACTTGCTTTATCTAATAAAGTATGTTGCTTTTGTCCTTATTGTGTCACATTGGGATGTGCGCAAACATGTTTTAGTGTCTAACAAATCTATAATATTTTTGTTTTAAATTTCATGTCTGCTATGTTTGTGCCCACATGAGTCGTTGTGCTCACATTTTGAAACTGAGAGTCCCACTTTTAGTTGAACTCTTTTTAGGCTTTTAACATTTGTGCTGACATTTTTTTGCGATATCACTTTTGCGCCGTCATGTTTCTTCTCTCAACTTTCTGTCTTTCTACCAAACTTGATTTATTGATCATTTTCTCTCATTTTGATCTTAAAAGACAGGACTCGTCATTGATTTAGAAATTATGAACAAAAAAGGGGGAGAAGGTGGTTCTGTTATGTAGGGGAGTATGTTGCACTTGATTGATGCATGATGTGTTTGAGGGAGAGATTATGATGTGATTGAGGGAAAGAATCATTTTGAAGTGTTTTTTAACTTAGTTTTGAATTTGCCTTTACTAAACTTGTGCTATTTTTTTTTTTGGTTCATGTTTATGTTCTTGTGAGTACTTTGATTTAACTCTCTTAATAAGGGGGAGTTTTTGCTTTTGAACTTGATGAAGTTTCAGATTTTTTTTAGTGTTTAGTTTACCTTTGTGGTTTCATTTTGTTTGATTTTTCACTTTATGTTTATCTGGATTGATTGACCTGTGATGATTAACTCTTTCTTGTTTTTTGAAACAGGTTCATTTTGCTTTGTTCATAAGTTTAACAAAGTGGGAGAATTGGAGTTTGTATTTTTCAAACTTATGAATTTGTGTGAAGTTTTATTCTTTTATTTGCCTTTTGGTTTATGCTACTATGATTTTATTTTGATTGTTGAACAATTTCCTTTTGTGTGTGTCTTTATGTCTTTGTGATGACTAACACTTTCTTGTTTGGAACATGTTCATTAAACTTTGTTCATAAGTATGACAAAGAGGGAGATTGTTGAGATTCTTGGTTTGTCAAACTTATGAGTGTGTGTTGAATTAGACATTTAAGTTTCAATTGTCTGCTTTTATTTCGTGTGCACATTCATTTGTGTTGACACATTTCGTTTAGACATTTTTACTAATATCGGGTTTGATTGTATTTGGGGTAGGTAATATTTGTTTTGTCCATTTGAGATATTTTATTTTTTATCTTTTAAGATTATTTGGGACCACTTTACAAGTGTTCTTATCTTATTTGAGTGGTTCATTTTATTTGATACATGTATTATTTGTTTTGTCCATTTGTGTTATTTTATTGATTATCTTTTAGGATTATTTGAGACCACTTTACATGTGTCGTTGTGTCATTCATGTGGTCCATAAAGTTGTTTAACTTTTCAGGTATGAATTTCCTTTTTGCAGGTACACAAAAAGTAAAGATTTGAAAAACTTTTCTGTTTCTTGTTTGCCCATTTGGCAATTTTTGTCTTTAGCTAAGAACACTATTTATCATTTTCTTTCTCGACCTTTCAAGTAACGAACCAGAACTTATTTTTCTTTGATACTATGCTCTGAATTTTAGAGAGTTTTCCATCTGGTTTTATTCTAGTATCATTTGTGATTTATTATACACATCATAATATCCTTCATCTTTTGTTTGTGGTTCATTTATGTGTTGCCGTTTGTGAGCACATTCTATTCAATTTTGTTTACTGATTTTCTTGGTTGGAATGTGGTTCCTTTGTTGAAGACCGAAGAGTGATTTCAACATCTGAAGCTTGAAAGCTGACCAAGAGTGTCTAGGGGTGAAGCTAGCTGTAAAAGAACGAGATTCAACCAAGGAGTGACGATTGAAGCATTGTGAAAACAGAGCGTTCTCATAACTGATGCTTATCTTCAACTTTGGAATTGTATCATGAATGTTTTCTATACTGGAATGTTTTCATCTGGACCAGGTTTCATAGATGTAGGCTTCGGCCAAACCATGTAAAAATCCCCGTGTTCTTTATTTTTCAGTTGTTTGGATGTTTGCCATTAGCTTTTAAAGAACACAATGAACACTAATCTCTAACTTGGTAAATATTCCATTAAGTGTTAAATTTCCGTTGTGCTTGTCTAAAATGGGTAACCATCTTGGATGTAATTTATCCTAAGATAAACCAACAATCTTCATCACCCCAACGAAGATGCACTGGTCGTTATAGCACAAGTGGGGAATAACAAAGTTCACAGAGTGCTTATTGATAATGGAAGCACTGTGAACATCATCTTCTATGAAACGTTCACTTAAATGGGAGTGAAAGAAAGTGAATTGAAGCTAGTCACTAAGCCTTTATACTGTTTCACAAGGGATTCTCTTATCCCAAAGGGTATAGTTGCTCTTCTAGTCACTTTGGGGGAGTACAACACGACCACGAAGATCGCATATTTTTTGGTCTTGGATTGCCCTATTGTTGTAAACGTGATAATGGGGCGACCTCCATTGAGAGCGCTAAAGACAGTCACTTCCATCTATTACATGAATATGAAGTTTCCCACCCCGCGCGATGTTGGGGAAGTGTGTGGATCTTAAGAGGAGTCACGCTTCTGTTACAACAGGGTTGTTCGATTGGCCGAGAAAAGAAAAGTAAAAGTGACCTTGAAAATCGAAATCACAAACCCTTATCCAGGGTCTACTGACAACACCATTGATCCTCGAATTCAAGAGGAATTGCCAACCAGTGCCCAATAGAACAATTGGTGGAAGTTCAAGTCGATGACGATGAACCCACATGAAAATTGAAGATCGGGAGTGATCTATGTGAAAAGATCGCTAGGCACTTGATCGAGTTCTAACAAAAAATCCAAGATGTCTTTGCCTGGACACACGTTGACATGGTGGGCATTGACCCACATGTCATTTGCCATAAATTGAATGTTGATCCAGAGGCTCATCCAGATCACCAAAAACGAAGAACAACAGATTCAGAAAGATATTTGGCTTTGAAAGCTGAAGTTGGTAAGTTGCTCCCTAACAACTTCATCAGAGAAGCTCATTACCCGTAATGGGTAACAAATCATGTGTTGGTGAAAAAATCTAAAGACAAGTAGCGAACTTGCGTAGATTTCACCGATCTGAATAAAGCATGCCTAAAAGACATTTTTCCTTTGCCCCAAATATATCAGCTCGTTGCCGCCATATCGGGGCACGAACTGTTAAGCTTCATAGATGCTTATTCTGGCTACAATCAGATCCTAATATTCACACTAGAAGAAGAGCACACAACATTTATTACAGACTGCAGGCTCGATTCTTCGATTCTTACAAAGTCATGCCTTTTGGCTTAAAAAACATTAAAGCTACCTATCAACGACTTGTAAATCGAATGTTCGCTAAACTGATAGGAAAATCAATAGAGGTCATGTCGATGATATGCTTGTCAAGCCGTGAGTGGCAGTAAACCATATTCAACACCTTTCCGATGCTTTCAACATTCTCTAGAGATATAAGATGAAATTAAATCCCCTAAAGTTTGCTTTTGGGGAAGCATCAAGAAAATTCCTTGGCTTCATGGTGAATCAATGAGGAATTGAGGTGAATCCGGAGAAGATTCAAGCTTTGCTAAAAATGAATAGCCCAACAAATTCAAAACAAGTGCAAAGTTTACTAGAAGGGTTGCAGCTTTTAGTCGCTTCATTCCACGATCTATATATCGTTGTTTGCCATTCTTCAATATTTTGAAAGGCAATAAGAAGTTCGAATAGACGGCAGAATGCGAACATGCTTTCCAATATCTCAAAAATTACCTTGGAAACCCATCACTGCTGTCAAAACTTATCCCTAAGAAGGCTCTCTTTCTTTATTTGTCAGTATAGCCTCACGTGATTAGTGCTGCATTAGTTCGTCAGGAATTTCACACACAATGACTTATCTACTACATAAGCAAGAGATTAGTGGATGCCGAAACTCGGTATCTTGAAATGAAGCATCTTTTGTTGCCATTGATAATAGCATCCTGAAAGCTGCGACCATATTTTCATACCCACACGACCAATGTGTTAACCAACTATCCCTTGAGGGAAGTTCTTTAGAAACTTGAAGCCTTGGGTAGACTGATGCAATGGGTAATCTAACTGAGTTAGTTTGATATTCAGTACAAGCCCCGAACTTCGACAAAGGGGCAAATTCTGACGGATTTCATTTTTGAGTTCTCTGAACAATGACCTAATGCAAGAGAGAAGGATCAAACTGAATGCAACACTAGCAACACCAATAACGTTTACGAAAAGCTTCAGAGCTCGTTCACATGGAAAATGTTTGTTGATGGATCATCGAACAACAAACGAGCTGGAGCTACTTTGCTTTTAATAAGTTTGGAAGGTGTTCGCATGTGCGGAGCATTTAAGTTTGGATTTAGAGTAACGAATAACAAAGCCGAATATGAGGCATTTTTTGCTTGTTTGCGATTAGCGAAAAAAAATAGGAGCAAAGTCAATTAACATCCGAAGTGACTCCCAACTGATCGTAAATTAGATAATGGCGAATACCAAGCTAATGAGGACAACATGATTACTTGTCTGAAAAAAGCAAATGTAGAACTTGAGAAGTTCAGAAGTTTCATGATCTCTCAAAGTTCAACGAAGTCAGAATTTTATAGCTGATGCCTTAGCCAAATTGGCATCCTGTTTAGCGTCAGAAATGTTAGACTACATTTCGATCAAATTTGTTCTTGCTCCAAGTACTACTCCATCTGATTAGATCATTATAAATGTTGATCTCCAACGAAATTGGATGACTCATATCGTTTCTTATCTTAAAGAATGAGGTCTTCCTCACAACAAAAACGAAGCGAAAGCACTCAGAACAAAAGCTTCTTGCTTAACTCTGGTCGGAGATGTGCTTTAAAAAAAGGTATATGGAACTCCCTTGATGCAATGTGTGAATGATGACGAAGCTGACTACATTATTCGTGAAGTTCATGAAGGCTTCTGCTGTAATCATTCTGTCAGTGAATCCTTGGCTAACAAGATCATTAGGCAAGGATATTATTGGCCTTTAATTCATGAATATGCCACAAAATTTGTCAGAAAATGAGACAAGTGCCAAAGATTCTCTAACATTCTACGAGCTCCCCCATAACAGTTGATAACGATGTCCAATCATTGGCCATTTGCGATGTGGGGGATCGATTTAATTGGCCCCATGCCAATGGGTAGAAGATGAGTCAAATATGTTGTGGTCGCTGTTGATTACTTCACCAAGTGGGCGGAAGTTGAGCCCTTAGCCACGACTACAAGCAAGATTAAATCTTTTGTCTACCAGAACATTGTTTGTTGCTTTGGGATTCCTCATACTATAATCTCAGTTAACGGCAAACAATTTGACAATAACGACTTCAAGAAGTTTTGTAGTGATCTTGGCATTCGAAATAAATTCTCTTCGGTGGCGCTATCTCAAGCTAATGGACAGGTCGAGATAAACAATATTATCAAGTGAACTCTGAAAAACCAAACTTGATGAGCTCAAAAGAGGTTGGCCTGATGAACTCCCTGAAGTCTTATCGTCTTATCGCACAACTCCCATAACTTCCACTGGTGAAATTCTTTTTTCCTTGGCATATGATTGTGAAGCTATGATTCCAATAGAGGTCTGGCCAGGATCTTTACGAAGAGATATCTATGGTGAAGAAGACAACGAAATGTTGATGCGCCTAAGTTTGGATCTGATCGAGGAACATTGCAACTAGACGCAACTTCACCTTGTATCATATCAGCAAAAAATGAATAAATTCTTTGATAATAAGGTCAAGCGAAAAGACTTCATTTGTGGTGACTTGGATCTACAAAAACTAATGACTCACACCAAGGAGCCAAATGCTGGAGTCTTAGGTCCTAATTGGGAAGGACTTTAATGGATTGCAAATGTTGTGCGACTTAGAACCTATCATTTGAAGGAGTTAAATGGTAAAGAAATTCCATGAGCTTGCCACTTTGAACATTTAAGGAGATATTATCAATAGGCCAGCTCTTTGTAAATCACCATCATGTAAATCTCCAGAGTGTAAATCTCCATTGTGTAGATCGACAATATAATTCGCCATTGTAAGTTTGCAACCTTGTTTGTCATGAATCGCCATTGTAATTGCTAGTTATTTTGTAATCGCCAGTATGAATGACAATTGTCTCCAAGAAGTATTATTCAGAAATCTCCAATTGTATCTCCAATTGTGACATTCCATTATTACCTCTATTGTCATTTATTAATGATCTTACCAATAACAAGCTAAAACAACCCAACAATAGTAACGATCTCATATGCTTGTTCATACTTAATCTTTATATACATTATACATTTGTTTGAGAAAAAAAAATGTAAAGAGACTTGAACAAGACACTTAGATTATATATTGAAAATATGATATGTGAATAAATCCATTATGTATAAACGTTTCTTACAAAAGTAGAGTTAAACTTTACAAAAGTAAGCGAACAAAAATAGTATATCTATTAATAAGGACATCGCGGAAACACTTCGGGAGGCGGATCATCAATGATCGTATCTTATTCTTTATCATCATCCACCTTATCTCCATCTTCTGAGTCTACTCCATGTTCCTCTTCGACCTGCTGCTTCTAGTCGTCAAGGATTAGAATGTATTGGGTTGGAAACACGCTATAATCAACATCTTCATTGTTTGCCAAGATAACTTTGAGAACATTCAAAGCTAGTTGTCTGGCCTAAGCCTCATTGCTTGAAGTCCGTGATGGTTGAGCTCTCAAAGTCTCGATTTCTTGTAGAACAATGATCAGTTCAGCTTCTTTTGCTTCCAAGGCAGGATCTTTTGCACGGATGGTTTTTTCTGTTGATTGCCATAATTTGTTCATATCTTTAGCGATCACTTTCTCTCAGAGTTTGCTCTATTTAAGGTTGTCAAAGACCTGCTCCAATTGGATTGAGTGAATCTCCAGATCATCTGAAACCTTCTTTAGATCGATTTTCAACTCTTTTATTTGCTTTTAGAGTTGTTCGCGAAGGTTTCTCTCTTTTCTAAAGCCAACTTCAAAGTTCACAGCCAACGTTTTGGCCTGATCAGTTTTGAGTTTTTGAGCATCCAAGTCTTTCTTGAGTTATGATTGCTCAACATCGAATGTAACTTTCGTGACCACCAAATCTTTCTTGGCAAGTTGCCAACTCCACTTCAAGTTGGTCAATTTGCTGATCTTCATCGATGTTGAAGCGGGCCTTGTTATAAAGCACTGACAGGATCGTCGAATACTGGAAAAAAAAAACAATTCATTAACGTTCATACATTAAATATGTGAAAATGACTAAGTTACAAGATCAGGGTATGTTCGATACCTGATGTTGGGTTTCCACTGCTTGAGTCAGTAACTCACGGTTAGAAGACGCCATCTACAAGTTCCACTCTTTCTCCTTTACACAATCTGACATGATCAATATGGAAGCTCGTAGATGCTCCGAAAGTTGAGCAATGGCGTCACAGATAGACTCAGGTGTTGTTAGTGGATTTCTTGGCCCTGAACCATTAGGTCGAGAAACCGTAGAAGTGCCAAGCTCCTTATTATGAGAATGTCTATGCAACTTTTTTTTTTTGTGTTTCTTGTAAGACTATTTTTTAGTTTGGTTGTCTTGATATGTTGTTTGCTTGCAGCGATCTTCTAGAGGTCGTTCAAGTGGTTCCTCTTTGTCATCTGTGACCACCCTTGGAGGAATCACATTGCCAGATGGTGGAGCAATGACCTAAAGACTTGGCATTATTTTTACTTGCTCCTTGAGAGCAAATGACCCCCCGATCTTTGTAGTTTGGACTGGAATAACTTATTCGGGGTGAACAACCGACTCTCTTATTTGAATGCCTGATAAAGATACCATTGGAATCACCAAGTTGGTTGTGGCCTTAGCGGCATTCTTTGCTCTTCGTCTGGTCGGTGCCGCTGTTCAAAAGAAAACGAGTAAATAGTTACGACCACAAAGCTTGTGAAATTTATAAAGGAAACGATCAACTTGAAGATCATACTTTGCCTGGTTCCGTTGTTGTCTCCTTGAAGTCGACATTCGGATGAATGAATTGGTACTTCTTCAACAATTCATTTGTGAGAATATTCGCACAAGTGCGTTTCTAAATAGGTAATTTATTGAACGCCAACATCCGGCTACAATCTACGTGAACTCGATATGAGTCAGATCGGTTTATTGCAATGAACAAAACATTTGTTAAATAATAACAACACAAATTGATCTACAAAGTGGCCAAAAGAAAAGCACTTACTTGGGTCTTTGCTGAAATGGCGAATACCAGAGTAATTGAAGAAAAAAAAAATACTTCAATGTGTAATCCCTTGCGTTGCTTACAACACCGACTATTCCTGCATCGATGATTTTTCTAAGCGCGAGATAGAAAAAATCCTTTTTTCTTGCTTTTCTTCACGACATAGGCACAAGCGAGCTTAGGTGCGGTCATCGCGTCTAGATTGTTCTCCATACAAGTAATGTACAACCCAATCATAGTTCGGTATGCATTGGGGGTAAATTGAATTGGTGCCAATCTGAAGTATCGGAGCACCAAATTGATGAAAAGGTGGAAAATGACAATGGCTTCTGCCTCGAAGATCTCTTCAGACACCATTGCCATCCCAAGGGAGCATTCAAGACTTCTACGTCGTCTGGTTCAACATTCCTTTGCTGATCGCCAGTGATCTGTTGCTCCTCAACAATCTGTTTTTGATTGGTTGCCATTCTATTTGCTGGTTGCGAATTGGATTTTTCTTCCTGATCGTGAGCACATGAAAAGTTTTATGGGATGAAAGTCTACAAGGGTAAGACGTGTAAGGGACGTCAGGGACCAGTATAATCAAAATAAAAAAAGGTGACTCAGTAGATGACGAGCTCAAAGATGAGCTAATGTCTACCACCATGTTCACGTTTTTTACGATGTGGGCTGAAAAATAGCAAAATCCTAAAACCTTTAAGTGAGTTTTTTTCTAAAAAAACGTGATGAACTCGAAAAAACGAAAAACCCTACTCTATTCCCAAAAAAAAAAAACAACTTCTACGTCTAGGCATCACCGTCATCATCATGAACACATGACTACCAGTTCACGTTTTCCAGAAAACAAACTCAAAATCACCACAACTCAACAAAATGCCAGTGAAGAGTATAAACGAAGAAGAGAAAAAAGAAAATATACCTTTTAACCAACGAACTCTAGCAAGCAAAAAAGGGTCAATAACGAGTCTCTAGATGATCAAGAGAGTGTTTGTTTCACCGGAAAAGTTTAGAAAGCGAAGGAAATTGGAAGAAAATGAAGATTTTCTCGCCTGAGAATGAAAATGGCAAAGGTTTGCTAGACGTAAGGAAAGTGTTGATTCATTTTCCCTTTTGAGTTTATATTCAAGTGGGAATGAATCGTGATCGTTCACCAACAACATGTGTCAATGATCTACGGTAGCAGTTTCCCTCTCTTAAGTTTGTGTTTAAGTGAGGATTATTCCCGATTGTTCAACGTGACCATGTGGCGACGATCTACGGGAAGAGTAATCGTCAAGTTAGTAGGCACGTGAGCCGATGTTCAAGTTGGCGCTTTATCACGTTTGCATTTAATGCGTCTCAAAGAACGTTTTTAATTATGACGTTTTCTTAAATGCACATAATTCGCATTTAATGTATTATGAGATTTCCCATAAATGACAGTCAATTCGTGTTGACCGAACTATGAGGCAAATTAAGATCGTTCATCAGAGTTCTAATTGCTCCTAAAAAAATTACAAGTGTTTAGATCGTTTACTCGATCCTTTCTCTATATCATAAGCTTCAGATCGTAAGCTTTAGATCACGCCAAGCATCTCCAAGGCCTACGCCAAGATGATTCTTCTTGATCGTTTACAAAGGCTAAAAGCTTCCATGCAAAGGCGACAATGATCGTTCGCCTAAAATAGTGAAGTTTTCAGACTCCAACTCGAACTCCAAAAGCTTGGGGGTATTTGTTATGTGTAAAATAATTGCTGAACAGTGGTGATGTCATGCAACATGTTAGAAAATGAACGTATTCGCAGAAGACGTCAACAATGATTATAGTTGTTAATTAACTGTCATGCACATCGCCAGAAAGAGGTCGCAAATATCCCATAAACAGAAGTTTAAGGAAGCTTTATTTGGACAACTGACAATTTGTGACCTCACTTACTAAGTGACACCCCAAGTTTCTCCACTATAAATATAAATGCTCCATTCGAAATTCATGATCTTCTCTCTACATAATTTCCAAAAAAGAGCTCTCTAACAATACTTTCCCTCTCTAGGTTTATTCAATTCGCCAAAACAGATTGTTAGCGATCTTAATTGTAACCTCACAATCAATATACGAATATTGAAAGTAAGAGTTGTTTTTCAACATCTGAACCACTTAAAAAAATGAATTATGTCTGTTTATTATTACTTGCCATTTACAACTGTTTAAGAATTTGAACATCCTAAATAATTAATCTAATACGTTTGAGTTCGCAACGACCCATATGTGCTTTGTTCGTTGGTTCAAAATCAAGCATCAACATGATGAATGGCTGAGGGCTAAGTAAGGAAAGGGAGTGGAGAGAGAAGTATAAATGGAAAAGGTAGTAAAATAAGAGTGCGGTTAAAAGAGAAGTGAGTTGGATGCTACAGAGTGGGTGGCAGTGGGTCACATGAATTAAGACTAAAAAGAAGAGATCAGAAATCAGAGAGTGATTGCCAAAAGTTGGGTAGAATAGGTAGCTTTTGATACCATTCCATGTTTGTCAGCATAAGTTTCCCAACGTCTCCTTCACGAGAATGACCATTTCCAACTTTCCTTGTTTTCTTCTACTCTTTCATCTGTTTGTCTTCTTCCTCCCTCGGAATGTGTGTTTGATACTCTCTCTCTCTCTCTCTTTATTTTTATATCTTCTAGTAGATTTGGTTCACCGTTGGGTTACCGTGTGGCGTGTGCTACACAATCATGAAATCAGCATAAATCATTTCAATGGACTTTACTTGAAATCACATGCAATCGTTTTCTTCATTAGTACAAGGACTTGGATTCCAAAGCAAGAAATAGGAAAATATAAAATAAAATAAAAAGTTACATGTTTAAGGAGCGAAGAAAATCTCTTTTCTTTTTCTTCTAAATTTCATGGCTCATGCTAGCTAGCCATCTAGAGTTGCAACTAAACAAATTTTGATCAATTAGATTTTTATTTATTTATTTATTTTTATAAATTTAGGTGCCCATAATCCAATCAAGCAAACAGATACATCTTTCTCAGTCTAATTAATTAAGGAAACAAATTAAGTATAGAACTCAAAGACATATAACTCTTTATTACTTCATAAAGATCTTCAGCCCTAATGAAAACTCAAGTTGATATATTCTACTTTATAGGCCACTCTAATGATTAAGTACCAAAACATGGACTAGAAACTCATAGAATAATATAGTAATCAAATTGCCTGGCCTCTTGGTTTAAAACATTGACAAACTTAGCAAATGGGTATATTACAATTTGACAGTACTTGGAATCGTAGTTGAATTTATAATTTCAACTGAAATGTTGATGCTCCAACCATGGCCAAAATCCGGACTGATCGTCCATGCCACAGAACATGCTGCTAAGAGTTTCTTCTTTACCCATCTGGAGGTCAGGCCTTGACGTGATGTGGTTGTGGAAAAGTTGAGCAACTCCTGTTGGAGTTGGCCTCACTGATGAAGATGAAGTTGGGAAAAGAGGTCTACTTGATGGATGATTTGATAGAGGACTGTCAATAGCTGGTGTCCTTGATATATCCAACTTTATATCTGAACTGTTCTCACTTCTATTACTGCAAGACCCCTCAGTTTCTTTATTCAGATTGATCGATTCAGTAACTTCTCTGCTTTTCAGTGCCAATATCTGTAATCATAATTAATTAATTAACCAATAAAAAATAAAGCTTATAGCCAGAGATGTATGCTAAATAAATAAATTATATTTCATTTTCCTATATTTCAATTACTAGTTACCTCTACTGAGTTTTATATTTAAGAGAGATCTTCAAGTCATGATTATCTTAAAATTACAATCAATCAGTCCTTCAAAAAGTTAAAGAAATGATGAGAGAAAAAGAAGCTTTCTGAAAAGCCTCCATTGGTTGAAGAAGCTAACAGAAATAAAGGTTCTTAAAATCATTAACCAAGTAAAGTCAAAAAGCATGAACCATAAAAAAAAAAGAACTTGATTTCCAACTTTATTCTACAGAATCAATGCAAACTCATGCAAACAAAAAAAAAAAAAAAAAAAAAAAATGAAGAATTATTACGACTAACCTCAGCATGAAGCTTCTGGTTTTGAGCTTGGAGTGCATCGTTGTCTGCTTTGATGGCTTCATATTGTCTCTTGAGGAGATCATAGTCTTTCTCAAGTTGTTTTGTTTTCCACCTAGCTCTTCTGTTTTGGAACCAAATCGCGATCTGTCTTGGTTGGAGACCAAGAGCCCTAGCCAGCTGCATTTTTCTCTCAGGCTCAAGTTTGTTCCCCAATTCAAAATTCTTTTCAAGGGTTTTTACCTGCTCCATGTTAAGCCTCCTCTTCTTCTCTCCTGCCTGTGACCCATCATCAGACAAATCATCCTCTCCATTTGCTTCTTCACCAATATCGATTCCTGAGAAAGACATTGATCGCTTTCCAAGAAACGATGCAACCCCTGCACCAACAATTAATTTTATTCAAATCTATAAGAGTTCATAAATACTGTACACAGTACATGTGTCGTGTGTGTGAGTGAGTAAGAGAGAAAGAGAGAGAGAGAACGCGTACCATGAAAGTCTTGAGGTGTGCATGATGATAGAATTGGATTGAGAGAGGTGGGGGGTTGATGATCATCTTCATGAGGAGTTTGTAGCATGAAATTTGTTGGGAAGAAAGCCATCCCATTGCAAGTCATGACCTAGCTAGACTTGTGCAACAAATCTTAAGAATTGTGGTGAGAATCTCAGGGTCATGTTCAAATTAGAGAAAGGATGAAGATTGTCAGAGTAAAAGGGATTTCAGTGTAGGGAAAGGAACTGAGAGAGACTTGATAAATTAGAGATGAAGAGAAGGTGGGATGGATGGATATATAGCTTATATACCTTAGCAGTTGCTAGGAAGAGATTACTTGTTTCAGTTTTTATATATAAAATTATATTTCGAGAGAGAAAGAGGAGAGAGGGAAGGGAGAGTGAGGATGAGATGTTTGATAATTCTATAGTTCTACTTCTCTTTATATGAGGATATATTTCACTTGCCCTTTTTTGCTTTTTTTTTTTTTTTTTAAGTATGACTAATTAAGCTATTGAAAAAGAAAAAAATTATACACTTGTACTTGAACTCCTTATAATAAAAAGAAAATAAATTAGTTCTTTACAAATTTTTCTTTAGAAACTTACCTTGCTTGCTATATGGCAATACACCTAGACAAAAAAATAAAATAAAAATTATAATAATAATAGCAATGGAATTTTGACTGAAAGAGAAATTACCTATTGGATCCGTTTGGTTCATATAATATTTTTTTACCTTGGTAATAAGATTATTAGAAAGAGAGATTACCTTAGTATATAAATATTATATTACTCGAAATGTGTTTGATTGGAAATAGGTATATTATATTTATATGTTTGATTTAGATGATAAATTGGTGGGTAAGTTATTTAGATTACTAAATTACCCCCCTTTATAAATAATAACATAATATTATTTTTATTAATAATATTATATTAGTATTTAAAAATGATGTTTTATTTTTTAAATATTAATATAGTATTAATTTTTATTATTAATTTAATTATTATTTAATTACTAATATAATAACAATATTATTATTTAATTATTAATATAATATTATTTTTATTAATAATATTATATTAGACTTGGGGTGGGTGGGGGTGA
>WYDK02105139.1:0-23919 GCA_009867345.2 Toxicodendron radicans | reverse complement strand
TTTTTTCTTTACTATTTTATCCTTATATTTAAAAATTTTAAGACATAAATGCCCTTAACATTTTATATTATTATACATAAGGGTGCTTGGATTTGGCCACCCAACCAGCGGCTAGCCGCCGGTGGCCGACGACCGAACAGCACAAGGCCGGTCTGATATGGCCAGCCTTGTGCTGATCTGGCCGTTTTCGGCTCTATCTCTGGCCGGAAACGGCCAAATCCATGGCCATGAACGGAGAGAATATATATCTTCTGTCTCTTCTGCATCATTATTTATATGAAGTATATATATATAATATATATATATTATATATACTAGAGAGCCGAGCCAAGCCCTAAACGAGTTTGGCTCGTTGGATACACCGATCCGAGCTTGAGTTAGCTCGACTCGTTATCCAACGAACTGAATTTGAATAAATGACGAGCCGAGCCGAGTTGAGCCTTAAGCTGCTCGGCTTGAACCCGATGACCTAGTTTGTCCACTTGGGTACTTGTATCCTTCACGTTCTCTTATACCAGAGATAAATGTGAATCAAAGCCAAAAATTAAGTCCGTGGACTTACCTCGTGTCCTTAGGACATTAGGGCCAACTATCTCCTCTTGACCTTGTTTTTGCATCATTTCAGCGTCGGACGGGTTGGATCCTCTTGATCCTTGGACAACGTCTCATTTCGCCATTGTATTGACCTTGCTCTGATACCACTCTGACACAGACATAATATTTCACTCAATATCCATGCGGCCTTAGCACTCCCGACTTGCACTAAATAGCCTTACTCATGCAAACTCAAGGTTAGGAAGAATACTAAGAGAAATAGCTCAAGACTATTTAAGAGAAAGAACAATGAGAGAACTTACAATTGTATTACTTGTTGCTTGAGCTTAGACTCTTGAATTGATTAATTACTCTATTTGGTTTGGCCAAATGATGTCTCAGCCCTATTTATACTAGTTTTAGCCTAGAATGGACAGTTAGGATTAAGTGCAAGTTGGTCACCTTGAATGGTGGTGATTTAGAGCCTAGATGCTTCAACACAAATATCTACAAATGGATAAGGTCAAGGGTGGAAAGCTTGAGAGAATTCTAGAGTGTTGTAAAGTGATAAAACTTCTAGAACCTTCTTTACTTACCCCATTGTGTATAATTTCTAGAATATTCTTTGACTGAGACGTCATTAAGTATTTTGGTAATATGCTCGTGGCGTCACACATGTCAGGGTCCTGCGGAAGGAGGTTTACCTTGTTGATATGTTCCCCAAAAGTGAGAATAATTATTGGTGCTGCCTTTATAGGAGGTTTGTTCTATAGGTTTCATCTATGGGTACATTTGGACCAAAATTGCAATTTCACAATTCTATGACACAACTAATTGAATCATTGTTGGCTGTGATTTGCACTATTACCATATTTAAACTTCTGAAAATCATATCTTTAGTTCTTTAATGTTCATTGTTTTGAAATCATTGTTGGGATATGTGGCTTGTTTTCCTAATTGTTTTCTTGTAAAATTGTTATTTCTTTTAGGAAGTTAATTAGGAATACAATTGTTATAAGGATGTGAATCCTATTAGGAATGCAATTAGGAGAGTCCCTTTATGAATAGAATAAGATTCCTATGAGACGTAAGATATCCATATACTACCTATAAATATAGGGGTGAGAACCAATTCAATGTTACGAGAGAATGTGAGAACACATAGTATTTGATGTAAGGGTTCTTAAACACCATGGGAAGAGCGTGGTTAGAAACTGGGATTGTTTCCGCTCTAGGTACTGGGTTGAGCATGGTTAGAAACTAGGATTGTTTCTGCTCTGTTTTATGTACCGGGTTTATGGTGTTGCGTACTCTTGTATATCGTGTTCATGAAACTATAGTAGATTTCTCTCATCCGTGGATGTAGGCGGGTTATGCCGAACCACGTAAATATCGTGTCTCTTTATGGTGTGATTTTAATCTTATGTTATCTATCTTGAATGTATGTTTTCCGCTGCGCGATCTCCTAACACTATCATCTTTCGTAACATAATGATGTGTTTATGTGTATGTTTGTATACATCACACACACACACACACACACACAATTTAGGGAGGGTTACAGTGCAACTCTACCTATCATCTACTGTTATATATATATATATATATCTAATTAACCTCACAAGCCATTAATATGTCTTGGCTTTATACCTATCATCTACCTTTTTTTAAATATTTTTTTATATTTATATTTTATACTTGATCATGTTGAAAAATTATTAGTATAATCTTGTGTATAAAGTCTTAAATTACAACCAACAATAGTGGCAAAACGTGATGATACAATAAGTAGTTCAATTATATTAGGAAACTACCACCAAAAGCAACCAATATATACAATCAGCCACCCATATACTAATCACATAACACTTCAATTGTCACAAACAAATCAATCCTCCAAGCGGTTGAATTTCTATCTCCACACAATAAAAAAAATTAGCAACACTTCGATAGTGACATACAAACCAACCCTCAAAACGGTTGGATTTCCATCTCAACATAACACAATATTTCAATTATGCAGTAACCATAAATATTCAGAATTGAATTAAATTTCCAAATTCCAACCTACCTTATCAGTAATAGTAATGCGACTTCAAATATACTCTCAGGAAAACAGGTCCAATCCAACAAAGTACAAAATCTGCATTAACAACAATCGACAATATTAATTAAGTCAAACAAAAAATGACAATACAATAAAAAGTTGAGTACTTCATATAAGTATAATACCTATATGTATATGTATATATATATATAGGTATTTGTATATACTTAAATGTATATGTATATATATATACATATACATATATAGTTATATGTGGGTGTATATGTGTATGTGTGTGTGTGCGTGTAGGTGTGTCTGTAGGTGTGTCTGTAGGTGTGTGTGTATATATATATATAAGTGTGTGTGTGTTTGTGCAATGGACTAGGGAAGTCAGTTTTCAGTTGGATATTTCTCCAGTAGATTGAATAGGTTGCTTAGGACACTACAAGTCCAACCAATGAAGAACAAACAAACAGAATAAGGGGAGAAGGAAGCAGAGAGCATCAAACAAAAAGAAATATGGGTATATAAAGGAATATAAAATGGCGGAAATAACAGAGAAATCAATGTTCAATTAATCATGTCATCATCATGTCTCCAATTAAAAAAAAATAAAGATCCTATCCAGAATAGTGGCCAAGAGTAACAAAAATAAGTCTTAAATACTATTTGACATATCAAACCCTAACTAGGAAAATTAAATCTATTTAAAACAAGAAATATTAAATTCATAAAAGAAAATATAACTGCTAAGCTAAACTGTGACCATGTCTCTCTGACACTCATAATACAATTGTAAAGGAATTCACTTGCATGCATCTTTACATATAATATACTATATCATGGGTCTAGATTTTTAGGAGTGTCAGGTTCAACATCCCATGTTCAGGTCCATGTTATAACATAACAGTGGTATCTCTGTCCACTTCATGATAGAGTTGCTGCTTTTTTTTTTTTTTTGGTCATATTCATTCATATATTTTTTTCAGAAATGTTAATAAGTTTTAAAGAATGTAATTATGTAAATAAGTCCAAAATACATTATTCCTTATTTTCTTATGCCTAAACTATACTTTCTGCTAGCAATATCAAGATAATGAAGGACTAACTTGAAGAAAAAAAATATCACTCTGTAAAGAGGACCTGAAGAGTATAAGCAATCTTCGCAACACATAAGGTTCAATGATATGTAATCCAAGTTCTAATTTCTAATTTTTATAATGCTTCCCTTGGCTTCAGCAAAAAGATATGGGAAGTGCATTCTCTACACTGTTCTATAAATAAACATTCTAATTAACAAGAAACCTTTTTCTTTTCAATTGCTCTAGTCAAATATCATTAGTCATTGTTTGAAGAATTATTTTTTTACAAGCTAACTGGTATATCTTACAATAGTTAACATCCATTCAAATATAGGCCTGACAGTAAGACAGACAACGGTAAATATGGCTAAAGGAGATGCAAAGGAATGAACAAACTCAATGACTACGAGTACTTCACTTGTAAATACATTCATCCAACGAAAAATATTTAAGAAGAAAAAAATTCATCCCACATACATTAAATACATGAATAGAAATTTGTTTACATATGAAATATGATATAGAATAGATCATCATATTTAATATTGAAGAATGGTAGAACAATTCTAGTAGTTAAAGCATATTACACTATGATGAACCAAAATACTTCTAACAATAATGAAATATAGCTGAAAATAAAGCTTTCTTATTGAACCATTAAACATGTTTAATCTATACTTATGTTAAGCTGCTAAACCAAATTCAGCCTCGGTTAACACTGTACTAATAAAACCTTCAGAAAACATCACTCTCCAGCCCTGAAGTTCGCCATACATAAACCTAAACACCATCAAGATCACTAATTACAAAATTTCCTTTTATTCAAATACTTTTTAACTCGAATTTGCTCTTTAAAGATATCCATTTTAATTTTGGTGGAATAAGTATCTTTGAATTAAATAACATATAAAATAATATTTGATATTTCCACGAACCGTGGACCTGAGCCAGAATAATCAACTATGGCAATAAGACAAAGATGCACAAAAAGGATCATTATACTGTGCCTTGCCAAACCAAGCTATTCGAGTATAGATAGAGTTAACATAATCATACTCAATTCATAACTCATATATAATTTCCCAGAAAATAATGGAAATGGATAATACAACAAGGTGGGTTTACGGGTGCACCACCTACTTGTATATAAAATGCAAGTAATTAAAGGGAATAACTTGAATTTAATGTAAGCTAAGAAGTTAAAAGCAAGCTAAAGCACTTAAAAAATTGCTGGGTGTACAACATGCAGTCACAGTAACACAAGGCAGTTGGGTCATCAATGAATAAATCCTAAAATATGGCTTTCTAGTATATGACAGAATCAGTTATGAGTTCAAAGAGATTAAATAATTGAACAAAAAGAGAATCAAGTTCAATGAATAATGAATAAAATGGATTTTCAACACACAAAAACAGTCCAGGTAATGGAAATTAAGTTGTGGAGCTTGCACAAAAGATCATAGAATAAAGTGTAGAACAAGTATTCCATAAATCCCTAAAGTTCACACATGAAAATTCCAGTAGAATCTACTTTTAGAATCTAAACACACTTTTGCTTTCTATTTTCATATATGTATATATATTACGTTTGTATAATATTGGCATTGGTGGTTGCTTAGCAAATTTATGCACTCACTTAGTACTTAATAAGACTAATTAATCATCATATGAAGCTTGAGATTTAAGCAAGCAATTACCAAAGCACTACGCCATTCATGATACAAGCTAATATATATTCATCCTAACTGTGACATTCATGGAGTGTATTAATAGTTGAAAGAAAGAGATCATTTTATTACAAAGTAGTAAAGATTATGATAATCTTATTATCTCTAAAAGAAAAAAAAAATTATGATTCTTGATATTATGGTCACTTTAGCTTTAAAGGTTAACAATAATTATAAAGGAAAAGATTAAGTTGAAGCAATTATATTAATAAATATAACTTGGAATTCTTTCACAAAGATCAATACATACATATATATGAATCTGAATATGTTATATATTAAGCAAAGCAAGTGCAAAACCCAGTTGTTTGGTTATAGTTTAGTTGTGAGTTAGTTCGTGTGAATGTGAATCCATCACTGAATTTTCTTCATTTTGGTTTCTTAAATTTAGAAAGACAAATTTGCTTTTGTCGCCACTACAACAAACACCCTTAATTCATGGCCTAGTATTAACAAAAAGCCACCATATCTCAAGCTTACCAATGTCACGGATAATTGATTTCCAACCCTAAGATTTGCTTCATTATTTTTATCATTTAAAAATTAAGGGGACAAGAATGCAACATCTCGTACACTTTTCTCTGTTCTTCCTTTCCTTCTTCCCCTCGCATTTCATGCAATAAAAGATTTCTCAACCACCATTACAATACTTACTCATAGCACATGGTTTTTAAAGGCAGAAATGAACTTTATAGATATATATATATATATGCTGCTTTATAGATATTTATTTATAAAGATATGGTCTATTCTATATCATATTTCATATCGCAAATAAATTTTATTCACAAGCAAGTCAAAATTGAAAATGATGAATTTGCAGTAATGATTGAGGCCCTACTATAAAGCCACTACTACAACTTCTTGTTTAAGCTCTTGTTTTGGTGGAGGTGAACATCTGATGAGCTTGCAAATTTGGGTGGTTGTTAAGCACCCAAAACGTGACAGTGGTGGTGCTGCTCCTAGTTGGGCAACCTTTAACTATCTTATTCCAACACTATTTGAAGTATTCTTTTATATGACGATATATATTAGCAACTTTAATTAATCTATTTACTTTTAATTTGATTAATTACAAAACGTGAAACCTAAAATGTGAAGCCTATTAGCAAACAAGAACTGATAAATCAAGAGTAATGGAAAAACACCACACAAACACAAAATTAACCCATCTAACATAAACAATAAACACCACACAAACACAAAAAACACTTCTAATCCGTCAACACACAAACCAGCCCCACCCATTTGGCTGGATTTATCTCCAATCCACAATCAAAATCACAACAATACAAATAAATCAAAATACCTAACATTAGACAAAAAACAAATCAAAATAACAAAGATTTGACAAAAAACAATATCAAAATAACAAAAAACGCTGAAAAATCATAATACCTATGAATTTCTTTCGGAAAAATGGCCCTAAACTTCAAAGACACACTCACCAATGCCACACCCGGCGCGAAATCGGAGAGAAACAATCAGAAAACAAAAATAAATTAACAACTTAACCCTAAACAGTATGAAAATAACAAAAGACACTCGAATAATCACATACCTATAAATTTCTATCAGAAAATGGCCAAAAAGTTAAAAAAGAAAGTGAGAATTGGACTGAATGTGCACAAAATCGAGAGATAAAATATTAGGGTTCTTGAATTTTTGCGAAATCGATTTGGGGAAGAGTCTGATTGTGCGATGTAAATATATGTCACTTAGCGATGGATTAACGACGGATATTAAATCCGTCGTTATCATTAATAATAAATTAAAAATGACATCGTACTAAAATCCGTCGCTATTCCATCTCTAAGTACATATACCTAAGTCATAAATCGGGATAAAACGATGTCGTTGTAATATCCGTCGCTAATCCGTCTATAATATTAATTAAGCCCAAGAAAACGAAATCGTTTTCATTTTCGTCACTAATCTGTCCCTAAACTAATACAATGCTAGGCAAAACGATGTCGTTTTTACGGCCGTCTCTAATCCGTCGTTATAATTAACTACACTTTTTATTTTTCCAACGGATTAACGACGGAAATGTTGGAGACGGATTTTTCCGTTTCAAATTCGACATTAAATATTTGGTGTGGTAAGCGTGTCAAAAATTAACGACGGATTAGCGAATGTATTCTATTCCGTCGGTAAGCAGTTGCTAAGCTGTTACTGATTTACCCTTAATCATATTTGCATTTTTTGGTTCGTGTTCCGTCGGAAATTACAGACGGAAAATCATCTGTTTTGTAAATTTTGTCGGAAATGGCCAATTTTCTTGTAGTGTCAGCTCTGAACACCCCGTTGTAGAACTGGCCCCATAATACACAGATGCATGTGAGCCAAGTCCATATACCCTCTGCCTTTTCTCCCCACCGACAATCTTTAAATATAAGGCTACATGATCTACTTCCACAGGGCCTTGGCCCTTAGAGGTAGACACGGCCTGTGACATTTCCTCCTCCAACATGACATTCCATCTATCCTGTAATAACAATTAAATGTAAACACAAGTTAGGAACAAAAAAATTATATGCATAAGCAATTTTAAACATATTTTAAAAATGATGTAACAACTTACACTTGTATCTTTTGACTTCGTATCCACAAAATTTATCTCGTCACCCTTACGCATGTGTGTACGCATAAAGGCCTCCATTAGGTGTGGTGTACAACGCAATTCCTTCTCTTGTACGCAACAAAAGAATTCATTAGTAAAAGATATTCATAAAGTTATGTACACAAAACATATAAAATGTAAATAAAAGTTGAATTCAAACTTACAAGAACCTCTGCATGCTCAGTGTGGGACCTAGAGCCTCCGGTATGTAACGAAGTACCTGAGCCACTCTATCAATTCCTTGAATTTTGTTGACAGATCCTCTGAAATTCTAGAGTGACCCAGTACGTCTTATATAGTTCCCACTGTTCGGTCACACAATTTGGCTTCTTATCTCTGCTCTTCAGGCTGCTAATGAGGTTCTTGTATCAGATCGCCGCCTTCTTCATCAAAGCTTTCCTAACTACACCCACGTTCGATGGATTCCATCGATAATGTTTCTACAAAACAATAAATATTATCATTTTTTATTGTGTAAATGAAGTTGACAAAATTAATATGTGGAAATTTATTTTGTGAACTTACCCTAAACTCCTCGAAAAAAAAATCTAAAGTAGGCTTTGAAATGGACTTGAAAGTATAGCCATCATCGTCCATCCTCTCCTGAAAAATTTCAGAAATAGTCTGCGATATTGAATGGGATGGGTATATCTTGACATAATTACAGACAAGTTAAACGCTAGAATAATTGAAATTGAAGTTAAATAAATTATAAATTTAAATTCGATTAAATACTTACATTAGGCCAGGGGTGATTGTAATCCATTGCCTGACATCCCCTTGAGTGTTACTACCCGTCGAGGGAGTAACATGTCTGGCAGACTTGGCTGTTGTCTAGAGTGGACTGTTTGCAATTCGCGAGGAAGAGAGGCTAGGCTCGTCCTGAATATTCTAGAGCCTCAGTGGAGGTATCAGAACAGTAGGGATGTCGAACGCCGTCGGTGTAGTAGGGGTCCTGCCTCCACGGGCTCTAGCTTTACTGCTACTAGTCCGGCCATCAGTCCTGCCATCGAACCTGCACCACGAGATTCAGTCCCTTCACCGGATCCATCTATGCCACTACCCCTATGTAATGCCCACACCAAGGTACATAAAAGGTATGTAAAATTATATATTTCATTCTCATACCCTTAGTAATATTCCTTTGGAATTGCCTTAAAAGAAATTGTAGAAATTCTTATTAAATTTTCACTAGGGGTAAAATGGTCTTTCACATGGAATTAGAAGAAAAACTGGGGAATGAAATGAAAGTATTTATGGTGAAGAATATATTGAAAATGATGGCATTTAAGTAAAAGCATAAGTGGCAAAGTTGTAATTTTTGTGAAGTTCAAGGGCAAAATGGGAAACTATATAAAAATAAATGTTTATATATAAATTGGAAGATGCTAGAACCCTTGCATTCTTCCTCTCTTTGACAACTTACTCCTCCCAATTCTCTCAAATTTCTCCATTAAATCCAAGAGAAATCAAGGGAAATCAAGGAAATTTTTGTGGAATTTTTATTCCCTAGCATTTTTAAGATAAAGATTTAAGATTTTGTTGTGTTTTTACATGTTTTAATGCTTGATTTCTCATGTTTTGTGATGTGTATAGATTGAAGAAAAAGAAGAGGAATTCAAGGGAGTTTGATTGCTTAAAGTGTGGATAGTTAAGGTAAGTAAACCATAAGTGTAATTGGATTAGTAATAGAATGAAGTTTTGATGGAAATTCAATTATTATGTTACATGTTCATGGATGAAAAAAGTGTTAGAATTTCATGAAATTAATTGGAAAGAATGATGTATATCCCTTGATTATGTGTTAGAGTACATGAATATGTCACAAATAATTGATGGAAAGTTGAATTGATATTGGCTTGGTAAAATGATGAAATTCGGCCAAGCTTATTTGTTGCCCTTATTGTGTTTTGATTACTTATATGATATCATGTGCATGAATATTGTGATGAGATGATGAGAAATTGTGATATTGATGATGAGAAATTGTGATATTGATGAAGTGTTGAAAATCGGCCAAGAGTAGTAAGGTTGGGCCATTATGTAATTGTTGGAAGATAATGATATCCTAGTTGTGTGATGATGTTTATGCCATTGAGAAACTTGAATTATTGATAAGTTGTAAGAAAGAATGTTATAGACATGAGAATTTATTATGTTAAGTTGATTAATGCATATTGATGAATTGCATTAGTATTGGCATAAACATGGAATATTAAGTGTAAAGAATATAAGAGTATGACTTTGTGTATTCTTGAATGTTGGCATGGGTGAGTTTAAGCCCATTCTAGTGCATGGTAAACCATGTTAAGAATATAAGGTTTATGATTAGTAAGTACGGATGAGAATACTTAAATAAGTGACTTTAAATTATGGCAAGTGTAGTAAGCAAAAGAATAGGGGAATGAGATTTCTAACTTACATCATGCTTTGCAAATTGCCATATTTTTAAGGTAGAGAAAAGACGTAAGAAATGAAGAAATGGGTTTGGTTATGCATAATCATTGCGTGTCACATATTTCATGCATATAACCCTAATTGTTTTTATAGAAATTACATTATTAATAAGAGTAAAGAAAATGGGAAAGAAAATGCATATTCATGTGCATTTATGCATGAAGAAGATAAGATAACAATTTAAGAATTTATAATACTCTAATAACTTATAAATGTTATTAAGAGTTAAAAGAGAAGATTGTTGCAATGGGAAACCCGTGAGTGTCGCTATATAAGGTCATGACGACTAATAAGAAGAAATTACCTACATGCACGCCGTCTTAAGTGAGCAGCATAAGAAGAAAGAAAAGAAAATTGTACAGTCCTCCAAGAGTGCATGTAGATGAGGACCATACAAAGAAATAATTAAGAAGAAACTCACATGACCAAAGTTCCAAATTCATGCCTCAACCAGTCCGATCGGCATATAAGAATAAGAATAAGAAAAGAAAAAGAAAGAACAAGAAAAGAAAAGAACGAACTAGAAAAGAATAAGAATAAAAGAAAAGTTTAATTTTTATTCATGTGCATAAGTGTGTACATTGTTAGAAAAACATATATCATATTGCATATATACACGATTAGAAAGACATGTGTTTACTAGTATGCTTACAATTTATATGTTGAGTATGTGTTGAGAAAGATTGTGCAAGTTGAAAAACAGTGGAGTTATAAGAGAAACAGTAGTGAGAAGAAAAGAAAAATAGAAATAGAAAAGAAATATATTTATAGTAAAGTTTAATTATTTTGCTTAGGTGTGAGTATAATTATACTCATTAGTAGTTATGTCCTTGAATACTAAGAAACAATAAAGTTCATAAGAAAGCATTGAGAATTTGTAGAATTTATATGGTAGTATTAAAGAACAGTAGAATATAAAAGAAAAGAAAGAAGTAAGAAAATAAGAAGAGAGAGAAACAAGAAAGTTTAAAAGAAAGAAAGAAGTGAGAAAAGAAATGAGAAGTATTAGTTAACGGAGATAAGAAGTAGTAGAATATGATTTACTTACTGAGCAATTAGTGCCCACTTCTTTATTTTTAACGTTTTTGCAGGTAATAAGTAAAGTACGACCGGACGGGGAGTCGACAGGCGAGGGAACAATGGGCCACTGTTGACACTTATATGATTTTGTTATATGTATAATAAAGAAAAAATTTATGTAAATATTTTGTATTTATGTTTTATAAGTAAAGAAAGACGCGCGTGCATATTTTCTATTATGAGTTACTTTATACATACATAATTGTATCATTTCTCATATGTTTACCTACCTAGAAAGAACATTACACCCTAGCCATATCTGCATATAATGAATTCAAAAATATTAAGTTTATCATAAACCGATCTAAATATGTAGAATATTTAGACAAAATACAATGTAGAATTAAAACTCACAAAATCAACACAACCAGACAACAAATATTATACATTTAGAAAATTTGAATGTAAATTAATTATTATATTAAACAAAATTGAATGTATAATATTTTAACGTTAATATAAACATTAAAATCAAAAGAACATGCATATATAATGTTTACAACCAGAAATAAACATTGTATCATAGCATAAACCCAACAATTGAACATTACACTTTATTTCATTACAACGAATGTTACAATAACATTAATAAAGTGAATTACACTATTTTGTATCACCATATACGTATACATCATCATCATCTTCAGTTTTATCGTCTATTGCCCAATCAGGTTCACCTTTATCCTCTACGTCGACATTATTATCCTCATCATCCACATCTATGAAGACGCCATTTGCATCATTTAAATGCCCTGACGCATCTAAATCACTGTCAATCCAGTGTTCCTCAATTTCATCCTCTTGGAGTGCCAAATCTTGTTTCGGCGCATCGATAAGCAATCTAGGTTTGACTTTGTACACAACCCACCAGTCAACCTTGTCACGACGCCAACTCGAAAAAGGAACATAGTACACTTGTGTTGCTTGCGCTGCCAAAACACTCCACTATTCTCAGTTTTCCTGCCCAAACCATGGTTTCTAGTGTGGAACTTATACCCATTGACAAAATAAACTAGGTAAGTGGTGACTATCCTTAATGGGCCAAAAGCAACATCCTTGACCATTTGAATAATAACATTGTTGCTTTCGTGAGCCTATTAATAGTTGAAAACATGAACACATTTTCAAAAACATTTTTCTCAATATGCATCACATCGAGATTATGATGAATGAGATTATTGCTCCAATAAGGTAAATCCCAAAAGATGTTTCTCTTTTTCCAACCACATGATTTCCATATTTGGACATTATAGTATTCGGCGCCCATTTCAGTTATTTTCAGCAAACCCCAAGCATCCAACTGTTCCAACACTTGTTCCCCAGTAAAGATGGGTGGAGGTGTTGACATTTCCACCTTATTACTAATAAAATCAGTTATGTTCCATTTGAAAGGATGATTCATTGCAAGGAATTGACGATGACAATCAAACCAAGAAACCTTACTGTCGTGGCGAAGACTAAAAGCCTTTGAATTATCCATACAATATGGGCAAGCTCTCTTCCCCACTGTACTCCACCCTGACAACATTGCGTATGCGGGAAAATAAAAAATTGTCCATAATAGTTCGACTTTCATCTAGGAATTCCTTTGAACAGACACATCAAATGTGGGGGCACCAACATCCCAAAGATATTTCAGTTTAGTTATCAAAGGTTGCAAGTACACATCCAATTTCTGCTTTAGATTTCTCGGGCCAGGAACAATAACTGTCAGAAACATATATGGATCTTTCAAACACATCCTCGATGGCAAATTATATGGTGTCACAATCACAGGCCATAAAGAATACTGCTTACCCGACATTCCAAACGGTTGGAACCCATCCGTGCACAAACCTAATCTAATGTTTCTTGACTCACTTCCAAACTGTGGATGTGTACTATCAAAATGTTTCCAACCCAAAGAATCGGAAGGATGGCACATGACACTGTCTATTTGCACATGCTCTTTATGCTACCTCATATGCTTAGCTGTGGCTTCCGATGCATACAATCTTTGTAGCCTCAGTGTTAGGGGAAAGTAGTATATCTTATTGTGTGGAACCATTTTCTTATGATTACTTTTGTATCAAGGGGCATCACAAAACTTGCAATTGCTTCTATCACTATTCGCACCCCAGTACAACATGCATCCATTGTTACAACAATGTATTTTTTCACATGGAAGTCTTAGGTCTGTCACAAACTTCTTCGTTTCATAAAAGATGGTCACCAGTTTGTCTTCGTCCGGTAATGTTTCTTTGAAGAAATGCACCATTATACCATAACACACCTCCGACATGTTGTTCTCAAACTTGATATTCAACAACCTTGGAACCGCATACAACTGTGTGTGGCTTTCACACCCATGCCACAATGGTTCCCTAACTCTATGAAGCATCTCATACCATATTTTAGGTTGATGGCTTTGGTGTCTCTTCCTCATTAGCACTATAGTTTGGGTCAAATTAAGTCAGAACCAATCGCATCCAGAACCATGTGACAGTATGGATTTGAGGGTTTTTCATCCACTGGCACCTCCCTATTCCACTGTGTCTCACTGTAGCTGGCACTAACTAACGGTTCCCCATGGCAAACCCATTGATAATAGTTTTTCACAAACCCATTCCTCATGAGATGCAACCTAACATCATCAATCGCACTGAATCTTCTATTCTTACACTTCCAACAAGGGCACATTATTTTGTCACCATCCATCAAATTCAGATGTCCGCAGGCAAACTCCACAAATCGTTTGATACTAGTCAAAAATTCAGGATGCATAGACCTACGTCTTTCTGTAAGCCTATTATACATCCATTCTCTATCCGGTCTCATTGAATCTGTGTAAATAATTCAACATCTTCATTATGACGTGGAAACCTTAAATCGATTATATTCAGTTCATTCTGCTTCCTATGTAATATGATTACGAACTACCTATACCCGAAACTAACTAACCCTCCAAGCAGTTTGATTTCATGATGCCGGTCAAGCTTAGTGTCAGCCTTTAAAGGTATTTGTTCCGAAATTTTTTTCAAAACTCCTCTTCCGCAATACTATCATGAATAAAACTCAAAATTATGAAGGGTAGTGAACAACTATGGGTTCTCTAGATTTCACAGAACCCATAGTTCTTCACTAGCCCACAAAATTTAGGGAGGGTTTAAGTGCATTTCCTACCCTAAAGTAAATATGTAATCATTGTTGCGATGATTTCAAATTTCATTTTTATAATTTGTCATTCCTTGTTGATTAATTGACTTTCCCCATTGTCTACCAGAAATAAGAAATATCCATCTTGTCATCGTTTCTATTTTCATTTCACATAAAAAAAAAAAGAAACTGAAAAATCTTTAAAATATCAAGCATCACCAATTTAAAACTATTATAATAGTTGTGTTCAAGAATCAAGATTTGGTTTCCAATATTACATTTGGGTTTCCAATATTGTATTTTAGTATTAAAAAGTATATACTTTCCAATATTACATTTTTATATTTCTATATATTATTCATCAAATGTTTACTAATGAAACATAAATCACAAAGAACCACCCCATCCTCATTTCCTAACACTTCAACTGTCACAAACAAACCAACCCTACAAGCAGTTGAATTTCCATCTCAACACAATATAAAAAGTTATCAACACAAAAACGACAAACAAACCAACCCTCCAAGCGGTTGGATTTCCATCTCAACACAACCCAATATTTTAATTATGCAACAACAATATATACACAAAATTAAATTAAATTACCAAATTCCAACATACCTTATCAGCAAAATCGGTCCATTCTAACAAAGTGCAAACTCTGCATTAACAACAAGATAGATATTAATTAAGTAAAAAAAAAATTATTTTAAAGTTATTCTAAGTTCAAAGTCACTTAATTAAGTCATGTTCCTATCGTAGGACGCCCATATTCTTTCACTGTACGCAGTGGATCGTCCATGATTTCGATTTCTGAATCAAACTCTGATGTGTTCTCTAACGGTTCAGGTACTCTTCTTTTTCTCCCAATTAGGCCGACTCTATTTACATAGGCGAATAACACTTCATCCAATGATCGTCGACCTTGCATTCACAAACTAAGAAGAACAATAAAAAGATCAAAACTATAAATGCAATCTATAAAAAAAATTAAAAAGAATGAATGAAATAATATTAACAAAAACCAAGGCACTCGTTATAAGACAAGTTTAAGCAGCTTAAATCAAATCCCCAGAACCAACGCAAAAAACTTGGTGGTTCAAATTAAAATCCTTGCAAGTATACGATTCGCAATTGCAATATAGTGTGCACATGCAAGGGTCGATCCCACAGAAATTTGTAAGTGATTTACTAGTCTCTAAACTAAACCTTAATTCAAAAGCATAAATGTAAACAAAGGAAATGATTTCAATTATAACAACTACAATTAAAACAGTAAACTAAAGGCAATCAAATTAAACAAGAAATAATTATTAACAATCGATTAGGGGGTTTTGGTATCCAATTTCACCATAATTGTCCGGCTTGATGCTATTAATCAAATTACCATTATCTCAAATCTCACACTAGGGTTATGCTCACGAAACTAATATATTACCGTAGGGTGTTCGGAATTAACCTAGTGTTTTTGCTACTAACCTAGCTAGGGCGTGTAGTCTAACCTAGTGAACAAAAACCCATTAAGTACAAGAGCTCAAATCACACAAAACTCATTCGTACAAGGTAGGGCGTATGCTCAAACACGAATTAATCATTTAATAGAGCTAATCAAAGGGGTATTTTGCAATACCCAACCTTGTCTCAAGCCTACTCCAACCAATAACAAAGATAATCAATCTGAAAAAAAGATAACCAATCAATAACATCAATGAGAGCATTCAATAAGCATAATAAATGAAACAAGAGTAAGAATGACATGAGATGACAAGCAAACTTTCATTAAATCATCAAGCCATCAAATTAGGCTACATTGGATACTGAATGTGAGTTTAGTTACACATGATAAGGAAGAAAAACCTCAAAACCATGGTGTCTCCCAACAACATGAGAATCAAAAGATGAAAAACCACCTAAACTAATCTTCTGTACAAAAAATCAATCCCCTTTTCCAATGGTTTTTCCTAAGCTAAATGTATCCCCCTCTAAACCCTAACTAAGAGATCTTCATTTACACAAACTCATTCCTTTATATACTCTTCAAAAACTCTAACCTAAAACTTGTATTAAAACTAAACGCACCGTTTTGGAATTCCAGACGTTGTCGCGATGAAGACCAAAAATCTCAATTGAATCAATATTCCGAGAGTTTTTCGTCGTGGCAACATGGCTACGTTCCGCTTCCTTTGATGTTGAATTTATAGAACTGCCCTTCTCAGACCACCTCTTTGATCTTCAATCTTTTTGACTTCCAAAAGGTTTTGATGCATCAAAGACTTCTTCTAATTGCTTTAGAACTTCACCAAACTTCTGAATGTTGCTTTTCATCACAAAAACGCTCCACAATAGTCACATTTCGCTTCTAAAAAATGTTTTGTCCTAAAACACAAAATAAACACCATTAAGTAGCAATCAGGATCAAAACCGAGTTGAAAGTGTTTGAAAATCCTAATAAACTTAAATTACAAATCACTAGAAATCTCGGATTATCATATAACTTGATCACCTATATTGTGGATTAATAGATTGTATGAGTTAGGATTAGGCTTAGCCATAGCTAATTTGAAATAGCTCTTGTGGATGAATGATTTGTATTTGTGCATACGCCCTGACATATGCAGATTGATTCTTGATTTCTAGTGCTCTTAGTCTTAATGGGTTTTCTTTATTTAGGCTAGGCTTAGCCATAACTAGTTTAAATGATGAGAATACTAGGTTAATCTCGAACACAATACCACTACTAGAAAATTGGAAATCACTAACGGAAATTACCGACGGATTTTAATCCATCTGTAATTTTCGACGGCACACTGATGGATAAAATGCAAACAGTAACAATGGAAAATATCTAAGGGATTAGCGACTTAATACCAATGGAAATACCGACGAAACAGACTATGGTAATTAATTATTCATTAATTGTTGGCGCGCATTACACGCCAAATATTTAATGATGAGTTTGGAACAGAAAATGTCACACCTCCTCCCGGGTGGCCCTTACCCTACCGGATCCTGTCACGCCAAATATTTAATGACGAGCTTGGAACAGAAAACTCTTTAGGAAATAATTTAAAACTTAAATCATTACAATGCAATATCCAATTCATAATACAAATCTAATCGGAAATGCAGTATCAGAGTAGCTATATGACAGACAATCATGTCGTAACGAAGAACATGCGTCTGTGGCCAACATACTATGTGGAGGAAACACGCTCGACTCCTGGACACTAACCTGGAGGCGAGAAATCAAAACAGTGAGTTGGGAGGCCCAATGAGTGGATAATACATTTATAAAATACAATATAATAAAATACTCAATTAGAAAAACATGCTCAAGTAATGATCCGGCCATCATTCGTAACATTTCAACACATCGTCCCCCTTGGGACTCCACCCGAACTCTCCTGCATGCACCCTGAATACCATCACACCAAACTAGTACTTCATCTCACACACCCACTCGTGGAAGATCCCCTAGCTCTCCCTAGCATAAGCGGATACGACCCTGAGCAATGTCATAAGCCCACTTGTGGAAGATCCCCCAACTCTCCCTAACATATGCGGATACGACCCTAGGCGATATCATACGCCCACTCGTGGAAGATCCCCAACCGCTCTCGCATAGATAGATAAGACTTTGGGCACATGTACCCACTCCTGGAGGGGCAACTCAGCGCTCTCAGGCATAGATGGGACCGAATCTCCCCTCCCTGGGAAATCATATAAAATATAGGTCTGGATCTCAACAAACACTGGCCCATTCTGTCCCGATGGGATACTATCACCATGCGATAGTACAGACCTCCACAATCATACTCGGCTAGTCATCACTCACCGTGCTCAAAACCACCCAATATCATCATCACGATTCCACATCATCACAATCACAAGTGCATAAATGTGTAAAATACATATAAATAAATGGGATGGTTTTCATGATTACACACACATGCATCTTTTCATGTAAAATATCAATTTAACCCCCTCTTGGGAAAAAAACAGTTTGCCCCATCAACTTCTTCGTCATTACAAATCAGTCCCTCAACTTTCCAATCTTTCAATTAACCCCCTATTGTTTTTCATTGTTACACTTAGGTCCATCAACCTTTGAATTATTGCATCCACACCCTTGTCTACTTGACAAGTTTCAAATCTTGCACTTACCCCCCGATTCTCTAGAATCGTCTAAGCTTTGTCTTCGCGACGACACCCCTTTGTTGCCTCGACGACATTGGACCCGAGAGTTTGTCGCTGCGGTGACACTCCATTGTCACCGTGGTGACACTTCGAATTTATAAACTTCGCCACGACGACACTCCATTGTTGCCGCGACGACAATCTGGGTTTCCAGATTGTCCACCACGGAGCTACCATAAATCTCACCCATTCACTCCCTTTTTATCCCACATTATCCATACTACATTCCCATTTCACAACACAACCCAAAACCCTCATCAAAATCCACACAAATATACCCATTATCTCCAACCCAATTGTTACCCAATTACATATAACATGAATTAAGTTATAAAACATAATTTAATGCAATGGTAAGTTATATTCCACTCACCTTAACACCAAATCTAGTTCAGAAACTCAGATCAAGACTCTCCTTCACCTAAACCCAAAATTCACATAAACCCAGAATTTCAATTCCCTCAATACAAAGTATATAAAGATGAATATACTGAAATTGAGGCATGAATGAGAGTGTAACATTACCAATTTACCAGATCCAAGCTCAATTCCTCCAATTATGCACTTTCGCTCTTTAGCCCTTGACACACACTCTCTCTACAATTCTTTCCCAAACGGTACAATGAAGAAAAAATAGGGAAAATGAAATAATCTCACATTTATATACTAAGCTGTGAAATAACCTCTTAACCCCCAAGTTTTCCCATTCCTTGAAAAGACTCCTGCCAACTTTCGATTCCTGTAATTTACACCCCAAATGCAATTAAATTAACTCTAAGTAATTACTCTGTGACACGGGGTGTCACAATCTTCGCCCCTTATAAAATTTTGTCCTCGAAATTTACTTACTTTACTGAAACAAGTCTGGATATTACGACCTCATATCGACCTCACGCTCCCAAGTCGCTTCATCTACTGAATGATTACTCCATTACACCTTAACCCTTGAAATCGTTCGGGAGCACAACTCTTGTCTTTTCCAATCCAAGATCCTTATGGGCCTTTCCACATAAGTCGCATCATTCTTAAGGGCAACCGGTTGTTCTTGTAACACATGCGAAGGATCGGGTACATACTTACGTAACATTGACACATGAAACACATTATAAATCCTCGACAAATCCGGAGGAAGTGCCAATCGATAAGCCACAAGATCAACTCTCTCTATAATTTCATAAGGTTCTATGTACCTTGGACTCAATTCCCCTTTCTTACCAAACCTTAGCAATCCCTTCCAGGGTGATACTTGCAAGAACATTCAATCACCTAATTCAAATTCTAACTCCTTCCTACGCTTATTGGCATAGCTACTTTGCCGATCCTAAGCCGCTTTCAACTTTTCTCTAATCAACTGGATTTTGTCATTAGTATTATGTACAATCTCAGGACCCATTAGTTGTCTCTCTCCAACCTCATCTCAACACACGGGAGTCTTACACTTCCTACCATAAAGAGCCTCATAAGGTGGCATCCCAATACTAGCTTGGTAATTATTGTTATAAGCAAACTCCGCCAAGGGCAAATATACATCCCAACCTTTCTTATATTGCGTAACTACTGCCCTTAGCATATCCTCCAAGATCTGTATAGTCCTCTCCGATTGCCCATCCGTTTGTGGGTGAAAAGCTGTACTAAACCTCAACCTAGTACCCAAGGTATTTTGCAAACTGGGTCAAAACCGAGAAGTGAACCTCGGATCCCTATTCGAAACAATAGAAACTGGTGCCCCATAGTAATGATTTCTGCAACATATAAGGTTGCCAACTTATCCAAGGAATATGCCATCCTGATAGGCAAGAAATGAGGGGACTTAGTCAACTTATCCACAATCACCCAAATACCATCATACCCGTTTCTTGTTTGCGGAAGGCCGGATACAAAATCCATGGTTATATGCTCCCACTTCCACTTAAGAACGGGAAAAGGTTGCAATAACCCTGCCGACCTTTGGTGTTCAACTTTCACTTGCTAACGCACCAAACACTTTGAGACGTAATCTGCCACTTCCCTTTTCATGCCTAACCACCAATAATGCGCCCTCAGGTTATGATACATTTTAGTACTCCCCGAATGCAGGGCATAAGCTGAAGAATGAGCTTCTTCCAATATCTCTTGTTTTATATTACCTTGGTTCGGCACACACATTCTAGTACCCATCATCAACATGCCATCATCTCTTATCCAAAAGTCTCCCTTAGCTCCATGGCTAACCTCGAGCCTCAGCTTTTCCAAATAAGGGTCGATCCTCTGAAGTTCTCGGATTTGGTCTATGAAAATCGGCCTTACATTAAACCTCGCTAATAAGGCTCCCGATCTTTCCCACTCTAAATCCATTCCCAATGTCCTCATCTCCTACAGTAATCTGACCCTCACTACTCCTAGATGAGCCATAGAACCCCGTGATTTTCTACTCAAGAATTGGCTATTGCATTAGCCTTTCAAGGATGATATTCAATGGTGCAATCATAATCTTTAATTAATTCTAAGCACCTCTGTTGTCTCATATTCAATTCCTTCTGAGAGAATAAATATTTCAAACTCTTATGATCAGTAAAAATCTTACAAATCATCCCATATAAGTACTGTCTCTATACTTTCAAAGTAAAAACCACGGCTGCCAATTCCAAATCATGAACTGGGTAACTCTCTTCATGCTTCTTCAACTGTCTTGAAGCATATGCAATTACTCTCCCATTTTGCATTAGGACACAACCCAAACCTTGCCTAGAGGCATCACTATAAACCTCAAATCCATCAACTCCTGACGGAAGGGCGAGAACTGGTGCTGATGTCAATCTTAATTTCAACTCTTGGAAACTCTGTTCACACTCCTTAGACCACTCAAACTTAATTCCTTTCTTGGTTAAACTTGTCAACGACAAGGCAATCTTAGAGAATCCCTCTATAAACCTCCGATAGTACCCTGCCAACCCTAAGAAACTCCGGATCTCGGTCACACTCGTGGGTCTCTCCCAACTCATTACGGCCTCCACTTTTTATGGGTCCACAAACACTCCTCTATATGATATCACATGACCTAAGAATGTAACTTCTCTCAACCAAAACTGACATTTACTTAACTTAGCATGGAGTTGTCGTCCTCTCAATGTTTGTAACACAATTCTGAGATGTTTCGCATGCTCCCTCTTACTCCGGGAGTACACCAAAATGTCATCGATGAAGACTACCACAAACTGGTCAAGAAAAGGGCGAAATACTCGATTCATCAAATCCATGAACACTGTTGGGGCATTAGTCAATCCAAACGGCATAACCACAAACTCATAATGCCCATAACGGGTCCTGAAGGCGGTCTTTGGAATATCAGACTCCCTAACCCTCAACTGATGATACCCCGATCTCAAGTCTATTTTAGAAAATACCTTGGCACCTTGAAGCTGATCAAACAAATCATCAATTCGGGGTAGCAGATATTTATTCTTTATTGTCAATTTATTCAGCTCCCGGGTAGTCAATACACAATCTCATGGGTCCATCCTTTTTCTTTACAAACAATACTGGTGCTCCCTATGGCAAAGAACTCGGTCTAATAAATCTCTTGTCCACTAATTCTTGCAACTGAACTCTCAACTCTTGCAACTCAATGGGTGTCATTCGGTAAGGGGCTCTCGACACTGGGGCAGCCCCCAGTGTCAATTCTATAGAGAACTTCACCTCCCTTACTGGTGGTAATCCAGGAAGATCATCTGGAAACACATCAGGAAACTCTCTCACTATAGGAGTATCACTAAACTCAATCTCACCCACTCGGGTATCCACAACATGAGCCAAGAACACCTCATAACCTTTCTTGATGTACTTCCTAGCTGCCAAGGCTGAAATTAAACAGGAGGGAACTAATTGTCGCTCACCACAAAATACAACCTCTGGAAATCCTGGTTTTCTAAAAGTCACCTCTTTCCTGAAACAATCCATTGTAGCCCTATGGTTGGCTAACCAGTCCATCCCCAAAATCAGATCAAACTCTAAAAGATTCAACATAATCAAATCAGCTTCAAAATCGAAACCCTGAACCATCACTCCACAATTTCTAAATCCATATTCTACCATTAAAGTTTCACCAATTGGCGTAGACACTACCAATTTGTACTCCAAGGGCTCCAAGATCCGGTCAGAAAACTTCGCAAATGCATATGAGATGTATGAATGAGAAGATCTAGGATCAACCAAGATACGGGCCTCACGGCCAAAAATAAGTAACATACCAGTCACCACATTGGGTGTGGTCTGAGCCTCCTACCGGGTCATAGCAAAAACTCGGGCTTGGGCATACGGTTGGTCGGACCCTCTCTGACGGGCTCTCCCACTACTCCCGGTGCTAGACTCTCCCCTACTGCCTGAGGTGGACCCTCCTCTGGGTTGGGACCGCTGCTGTCCTTGAACTCTTGAACTCGGCTACCCGCACCCCGGTAGCTCTGTAAGGCTCCTCTCTGAGGTTGGCTCTCTCTCCGAACCAGCTGTGGGCAGTCCTTCTTAAGATGTTTGAATTTTCCACACTAATAACATCCTGCATCTGCTCCCCAATACTGCCCCCAATGATACCAGCCACAAGTGCTACACTGAGGTCTCTGAGCTCCACTAGAACTGCCACTCCCAGACTGTCCATTAAACCTATTTTGACCCCTACTAGCCCCAGAAGCCTGGCTACTAAATGATCCAAAATAACTACCCTGCCACCTTGGCATCCGACCCCTAGATAAGTCCCCTCTCAAATCTCCTACACTTAATATTCTCGTTCACGACGATCTCCTAAGCAAACCTCGATAACTCCACAAATCGATTCATATATTGCTCTACTATCAAATCTCCTTTAACTAGGCCTACAAACTCTCTTATCTGATTTTCCAAATACACTCGAGATTGGTATCTATTAAAAAATTATTGCCTAAACTCTAACCATATATGGGCCGTTTGGTTCATATAATGTTTTATTACTTGGGTAATAAGATTACCAGAAAGATAGATTACCTTGGTATGAGAATATTGTATTACTCGAAATGTGTTTGGTTGGGAGTG
>WYDK02104737.1:0-23964 GCA_009867345.2 Toxicodendron radicans | reverse complement strand
CATGTATATAAGTTTTTATAATAAAAGAAAAGTCGCGCGCACATGTTTTTATTCATATGCATGTCTTTATTTTTACATAAGTGGCATATTTTACTTGATTTCCCATCTAGTAAGCTAGTAAGAAAAGAAGTGTTACAACTATTATTTATGTTTTCATGCATTTTAACCTAATATAAATTTATATTAGGAAGAATACTAAGAAAAGAAAGAAAAGAATAACAAGAATAAGAAAATAAAAGCAAAGAAAGAAAGAAAAGAAAAGAAAGAAAGAAAGAAAAGAAATTTGTTTTTACCTTTGCATGGTTATTAGTTCATGCATGAGTAAATCATTAAGAGTTATCAAAGAATGTGATTAATTATTTTGATAACTTAGAATAAAGAAAAGAAAGAAAAAGAAAGGTTGTTGCGATGGGGAGCATGTGAGTGTTGTCACATGATCATATGGCAACTAAGAAGAATAAATTAACTACATGTACTTCGCCTTAAGTGAGTGGCATAAGAAGAAAGAAAGGAAAATTATACAGTCCGCCAAGAGTACATGTAGATAAGGACTGTACAAATAAAGAATTAAGAAGCAACTCACATGGCCAAGGCTCCAAATCCATGCCTCAACTAGTCCGATCGACATAGAAAGAAAAGAAAAGAAAGAATAAGAAAAGAACAAGAAAAGAATAAGAAAAGAATAAGAAAAGCAAGAACAAGAAAGAAAAGCAAGCATAAGAAAGAAAAGCAAGAATAAGAAAGAATAAGAATGAGTAAGAAAGAAAAAGAATGAATGAAGAAAGAAAAGAAAGCTAAGAAAAAAAAATAAAAATAGAGAATAAAGAATAAGAATTTCTTATTATAGAAAAGAATAGAAAAAAAGTATTATTATATTTCCATAGCATGCATTATTTATTCATGTGATATGGAAGTTATGCATGGTTAAGATGATCAAGAATATAGATTGATGAAAGAAAGAATAGAAAAGGAATAGGAAAGAAGTTTAAGAATGAGAAGGAAGAAAAGAGGTTAAAGAATAGAATAAGAATGAAGAAGAAAAGCCAAGAAAAAGAATAGAAAAGAAAATGGAAATAGAATAAGTAAAGTAGAAAAGAAAAAAAGTGAAAGAAAAAGAAGAAAAGTGAATTTATTTTATGTTGAAGTTATTTGGATAAGGGGGATGTTTTAAGGTTTAGTTTGATTTACTTACTGAGCAACTAGTATTCACCTCGTTTATTTCAACATTTTTGTAGGTAGTAGATGAGCGCGGCCGGACGGATAGTCGATGAGCGAGGGAGAGGCAGACCACTGTTCACACGCTCATGTTTTTGACATGTATATAAAGAAAAAGTTTTGTAAATGTATCATGTATATATGTCTTTATTATAAAAGAAAAGTCGTGCGCGCATGTTTTTATTCACATGCATATTTTATATTTATGCATTTAATGCCATATTTTAGCATGATTTCATATCCATTAAGCTAGCATAAAAAGAGGGTTACATTTTTGGTATCAAAGCATGATTTTGGGAAACAGTGTGCCCCTCCTTATTGCATTGAGACACCGCTACTGGTCGCTGTAAGTTATTTCTTTACTTACCCACATTAAATAAGTTGGTTCAATTTCTAATGGAATTAATATTCTGTGTTATAGATGAGACGGGGAACCCGATCTAATCTGGGTGAATCGTCTGACCTGTCGGGATCCACTCCTCTGACGTTGGATGAGGCCAGAGTGTACGATTTGATTCAGTAGGCCTTGAGACATGATAGAGAGAGATGGGCACTAGGGAGGCCCGAGAGTTATACCGACCCCTAGGGATACTAGAGAAAGGGTTGTTCCTCTTGTACCTCCTGCAGTGCATGGTCGTATGGACCCTATTTATAGCTGCCTAGTCAACATCAGTCGTCTGGGTTTAGAGGCACTAGTGATCCATTAGTGGTTGAGGAATGGATCAAGACAGTTTGCGCAGACAACGCTGTTTCAGATGACTGACGGAGATAAGATTAGATATGCTAGTTTCCTCTTCAGAGGAGATGCTCGGATATGGTGGGAGTTGATGGAGGATACTCATGACATAGCCACCATGACCTGGAGAGATTTCAGGAGATTGTTTGAGTCCGAGTATAAGACATCTAACAGTGTGTATGAGAAGACGCATGAGTTTATTGACCTGTGATAGGGCACTAGTACAGTAAAAGAGTATTCAGTCAGATTCAACTCGCTGGCCAGATTTGCAGCAGGTTTGGTTAGTACAACGGAGTTAAGGAGAGATAAGTGTGTGCATGGGCTGGATCCAGAGATAGCCCGAGGTGTCATGTTAGGCCTGCAGCCTCCTCAGACTTATAGTGAGGCATTGGAGAGAGCTTTACTAGCCGAGGTGTTTGTAAGGAAGTTAGTTTGACCCACTACAGCAGCAACAACACCACCTAGCAGTGCACCCCCTACTCCTCAGAAGGATAGACCAAATACTTCCGGTACTAGAGAATGGGAGTATAAGAAAAGAGTTCAGTATAGAAAGAACATAAAAGATTGGAAAAATAAGAAATCAAAAACTAATGAGCCTTCCCAGCTTGTGCAGTGTTAGAAATGTGGTAAGAATCACTTGGGTGAGTGCCTTAAAGATTTGGGAAGGAATGTATGTTATAGATGTCGCCAGCCAGGGCAACTGATGAGAGATTGTAGAGCCCCTCTACCAGTAGCTTAGCCTTCAACAGCTTAGCCTTCAGCAGCTTAGCCTCCAGCAGCTTAGACTTCCAAGGGGCTAGTGCCAGAGTTTATACGGTGGCTTAGAGTCAGGTTGAGGCCAGTCCATCGACAATTACTAATCAATTGTTATTTCATTTAGTCCCTATTTATGCATTGATTGATTCGGTAGCTACCCATTTCTTTATTGCACGTGGGATTGTAGAGAGGCTAGGTTTAGAACCTTCTTTGATGAGTCATGCTATGAGGATAGAACTTCCGGATGGTGATGTTGTGATGGCCTGAGAGGTACTTTTGGCTAAGTTTGTAGTAATCCAAGGGAGAGTTTTGACAGTGGATTTGATAGTGTTTGACATGCCCCGATTTTGATGTGATTTTGGGTATGGATTTTCTAGGGACTTATGGAGTTGAAATTGATTGCCATAAGAAGATGGCGAGATTTAAACTTGATAACGGTGATAGTTTCAGTTTTGGTGAGGGTCATTTATTCAGTATGTTGATTAGCAATGTGAGGGCTAGAAAGATGTTGAGAAAAGGGTGTTCTGGGTATATTGTGCAAATTATGGCTAGTAGTGATGCATCCCAGCCAGAGATTCAGGATGTGCCTATTTTCCAGGAGTTTCTAGATGTATTTTTGAATGATTTGCCAATAAAGGCTTTATCCCGCCTAGTCATTCTCCTTGGTGCTCCTATTTTGTTTGTAAAGAAGAATGATGGGTCACTACGGATGTGCATCGATTAGAGAATTGAATAAAGTGACAGTGAAGAATAAGTAAACGTTGCCTTGTATATATGACTTGTTTGATCAACTTAAGGGGGCAGTAGTGTTCTCAAAGGTTGATTTGAGATCGGGTTATCATCAGTTCAGAGTGGCCGAGCAGGATATTGCAAAGACGACATTTCAGAGTAGATATAGGCATTATGAGTTTGTAGTGATGCTCTTCGGCTTAACCAATGCACCAACAATCTTTATGGACTTGATGAATAGAGTGTTCCAAGATTGTCTGGATAAGTTTATTGTAGTGTTTATCGATGATATCTTGATTTATTCTAAGACTAGAGAGGAGCATGAGGAACACTTGAGATTTGTGCTACAGCGATTGAGAGATAAAAAGTTGTATGCCAAATTCTCTAAGTGTGATTTCTGGTTTGACCGAGTTGTCTTCTTAGGCCATGTTGTTTCCAAAGAAGGGATTTCAGTAGATCCCAGCAAGATAGAATCAATATTAGAATGGAAGAGGCCGAAGACAATAAAAGAAGTAAGAAGTTTCTTAAGGTTAGTAGACTACCACAGAAGATTTGTAGAAAGATTTGCTCAGTTAGCCAAGCCTCTTACAACTCTTAACAAATAGGGAACTCCATTTGTGTGGAATGATTCATGTGAAGAGAGTTTCCAAGAGTTAAACAGAAGACTAACTTCAACTCCTATTTTAGTGTTGCCACAAGAGGGTATAGAGTATGATATCTTTACTGATGCCTCGCTTCAGGGCCTTGGTGCAGTTTTGATGCAGTTGGGTAGAGTTATAACGTATGATTCTTGACATTTGAAAGATTATGAGACGAGATACCATACCCATGATTTAGAGTTGGTTGCCGTAGTGATTGCACTAAAAATTTGGAGGTATTATTTATATGGAGTAAAGAGTAATATCTACACCGACCACAAGAGTTTGGAATATTTCTTTTCACAGAAGGAGTTGAATATGAGACAGAGAAGATGTTTGGAGCTTGTGAAAGACTATGATTGTGAGATTAAATATCAGCCTAGAAAGGCTAATGTAGTAGCTGATGCCTTGACTAGAAAGGCTTTCTTATCTCAGCTCACAGTGCATAAAGAATTATTAGAAGAATTTTGTAAAGAACATATTGAAGTGGTGCCCGGAAGAATTGCCAGATTGGAAATTCATTCTACCCTTCAAGAAGAAATTAAAGAAAAACAAGCAGTCGACGAATGGTGCCAGAAAATGAGTCGACAGTTACTTGAGGGTAAAGTGATAAAGTATCAGATTTTAAAGGGCGTTCTCTATTTTAGAGATTGGTTATGTATTCCTTAGTGTGACGAGTTGAGAAAGAAAATCCTTGTAGAGGCTCATGAGACTTCATATACTACTCATCCTAGAGGAGCCAAGATGTATCAAGATCTAAAGAAAAGTTATTGGTGGCCAGGCATGAAAAAGATATTGGAGATTTTGTAGCTAAATGCTTGGTATGCCAACAAATTAAAGCAAAACACCAGAGACCGTCAGGATTACTTCAGCCACTCAGTATTTCTAAATGGAAATGGGAAGAAATATCTTTGGATTTCATTACAGGCCTTCCAAGAGTTCAGAAGGGATATAATGCACTTTGGGTAATAGTTGATAGATTGACCAAATCAGCGCATTTCCTTCCAGTGAAAGGCAGCACTACTTCTGATCAGTTGGCTTCGATTGCATGGGATACCCAAGACTATAGTATCAGACAGAGATTCCAGATTTGTTTCGGCATTCTAGACCAGTTACAGAGAGCCTTAGGTATGAGATTGGCATTTAGTTCAGCCTATCACCCTCAGACAGATGGTCAAACTGAGAGAACTAATCAAGTGCTGGAAGATATGTTGAGAGCTTGTTGTATGAATTACATGGCATCTTGGTATGAGATGTTACTGTTGATTGAGTTTGCCTATAATAACAATTATCAATGTACAATTAAAATGGCCCCTTATGAAGCATTATATGGTAGATGATGTAGATCTCCACTGCAATGGGATGATGTAGGTGAGAGAGATTCTTTATAGGCAGTTCTCTGGCCAAAGTTGACTCAAAAGATGATTGATGATGTAAAATTGATCAGAAACAGAATGAAGCAAGCTCAAGATAGACAGAAAAGCTATGATGATTTAAAGAGAAAAGATATAGAATTTGAAGTGGGCGACAAAGTGTTTGTCAAGATTTCCCCCTATAAACGCATTTTACGTTTTGGTAAGAAAGGAAAGCTTGCTTCCAGGTATATTGGTCCCTTTGAGATTTTGCAGAGAGTGGGAAAAGTAGCCTACCGATTAGCATTGCCGCCGAACATGGATAAAGTGCATGATGTGTTCCATGTATCTATGCTTCGGAAGTATATTAGTGATCCTTCTCATGTGTTAAAAATTGAGGAAGTGGAATTGGAAAAGAATCTTGTCTATGAAGAACGTCCAGTTTAGATATTGGACAGAAAAGTTAAAGAGCTCTTGAATAAGAGTATTCCACTTATAAAAATCTTATGGAGGATTGGGAGGCTACTTGGGAGGTAGAGCAAGATATGCGTGGTTGATTTCCAGAGTTGTTCACCTGAATTTCGAGGACGAAATTGTATTAAGGGGGGAGGAATTGTAATACCCGAGCCAAGGTATGTAAAAATATGTTTTTAGATTGAAGAAGAAGAAATTTTGGATCCAAGCAAGTGTTTAGCTTAAAGTGAACATTTCTAAGGTAAGTAAATCATGTGATGATTGGATTTATTATGAGTTTAAGATTTCAAAGAATTATACTTTTGTTGCCTTTTGAGATTGAGATGAGGTTGGTGCTAATTGATGATATTTATATGTTGTGGATGTTGTGAGGAGTTTAAATACATGATTGCATGCATGAAAAGATGAAAATTTTATGATGATGTAAAGATGCAAATTTCAGCCAAGCTAGGGTTATATCTAATAGTTTGGTTTTTGACCAATTGATGGAGTAGGCATGTGATTGGTGATGCTATGGTGATGAATTTGTCAATGGATGAAACAAATTGCATATATATGTGTGTTGTGTAAATTCGGCCATGTCTTAATGTTGGCCCTAATGCATGTGTTTTATTTAGTTGATGTTATATTCATGCTTACTATGAGGATATGATGAGACATTGATAAGAATTATTGCTTGTTGTGGAAGTGTTGATGATATTGGCCATGGTAGTAAGGATGGGCCATGTAGTTGTGTTGTGTTGTGTTGGCTTGTTGAAATTTTGAAGTGTTCATATGCATTTCATGTGTTTAAGCCATTAAAGAAAGGAGAATTCATGAAAGAAAAGAATTTATGCATAATAGAATGCCTTAAATTAGTTTGGTGCAAGTAAGAAGAAATGTATAAAATGAGCATGTTTAAGAATTAAGTGAAGAAATAATCAAGTTTTACGAAAAGAAAGAATTATACATATTAGAATATGTGTTATAGTTTATGCATGCATAAGACTATTATTTATGTTTTCATGCATTTTAACCTAATATATATTTATATTAGGAAGAACACTAAGAAAAGAAACAAAAGAATAGCAAGAATAAGAAAAGAAAAGCAAAGAAAGAAAGAAAAGAAATTTGCATTTACCTTTGCATGGTTATTAGTTCATGCATGAGTAAATCATTAAGAGTTATCAAAGAATATGATTAATTATTTGATAACTTAAGAATAAAGAAAATAAAGAAAAAGAAAGGTTGTTGCGATGGGGAGCCTGTGAGTGTCATCACATGATCATATGGAGACTAAGAAGAATAAATTACCTACATGTACTTCGCCTTAAGTGAGTGGCATAAGAAGAAAGAAAAGAAAATTGTACAGTCCGCCAAGAGTACATGTATATAAGGACTATACAAAGAAATAATTAAGAAGCAACTCACATTGCCAAGGCTCCAAATCCATGCCTCAACTAGTCCGATCGACATAGAAAGAAAAGAAAAGAAAGAATAAGACAAGAAAAGAATAAGAAAAGAAAGAAAAGCAAGAACAAGAAAGAAAAGCAAGCATAAGAAAGAAAAGCAAGAATAAGAAAAAATAAGAATGAGTAAGAAAGAAAAAGAATGAATGAAGAAAGAAAAGAAAGCTAAGAAAAAAAAAGAATAAAAAAAAGAATAAAGAATAAGAATTTCTTATTATAGAAAAGAATAGAAAAATGCATTATTATATTTCCATAGCATGCATTATTTATTCATGTGATATGGAAGTTATAAGATCATCATAAGATCATCAAGCATATAGATTGATGAAAGAAAGAATAGAAAAGGAATATGAAAGAAGTTTAAGAATGAGAAGGAAGAAAAAAGGTTAAAGAATAGAATAAAATGAAGAAGAAAAGCCAAGAAAAAGAATAGAAAAGAAAATGGAAATATAATAAGTAGAAAAGAAAAGAAAGTGAAAGAAAAAGAAGAAAAGTGAATTTATTTTATGTTGAAGTTATTTGGATAACAACGATGTTTTAAGGTTTAGTTTTGATTTACTTACTAAGCAACTAGTGCTCACCCTGTTTATTTCAACATTTTTGCAGGTAGTAGATGAGTGCGACCGAGCGGATAGTTGATGAACGAGGGAGAGGTAGGCCACTGTTCACACGCTCATGTTTTTGACATGTATATAAAGAAAAAGTTTTGTAAATGTATCATGTATATATGTCTTTATAATAAAAGAAAAGTCGCACGCGCATGTTTTTATTCATATGCATATTTTATATTTTAGCTGAAGATGCTGCTAGCTGCTCTACTGCTTTGGAGTCGCATGTTGACTGGGTACTTATTTATTTATTTATTTTTTATTTGTAGCTTCAAGTTTTGCCACCAATCCCTCTGAGGGTTTTTTTTCTCTAAAATCCTAAAACAAGACCAAGGTTTAATGGCTTCAACTACTAAAAATAATACTCCTCTATGAATCATCGATAAAGACGACAATGTAAGTTGAATTTCGCTTCTCTTTCTCTTTTCATTTTCAGTATAGTGGGTGTTAAGTTAATTTTATTTTTATGATTTACATAGACGTGTCCCAGAGATTTTCCGTCGAACAGGCTCTAAGTAAGTATTTTGTTAAGAATTGTTTGATTGTTGAGAAATTCTCAAATTTAGAATTTTTATTGGGTTTTTGTTATGTTAAATGTGAAAATGCAAATGGGTTTTATGATTTGACTTGAGATTTCATGGAAAAATGTTGAAAAGATATAAACTTGAACAAATTTGTTTTTGTTTGTTTAAATTTTGGTTCAATTTTAATCTTTCGTTTTGCAGGAAAGATAAGAAGAACAAAGGACCTCCACCTACATCATCAAATAGCTTTTGAAGAAATTTATTTTATGCTATTGAATAAAGATTGTTTTCTGTTTGTTTTGTAACTATCCAGTCTGTTTTGCAATGAACATGTGTCTATTCTAATTATAATTAATTAATTCTTGAACAATTAAAATATATTGTGCAATGCAACATTAACTACAAAAGTTATTTCCACTTTTGTTTTAATATAATGGATTTTAATTAGACAATTGTGAATAAATTAATTAAAAATAAAAATTTTCCTCAATCATCTTTTATCACATCATGTTGAATGACAAATGTTGTATAAAAATGTTATATGTATAATATTATTCCAAAACCAGTAAAATATGCATAGTAGTTGTCGAAAATTAACGTTACCCTTGCATTTGTTAGACAACTATTGCATTGAACAATAAGAAAAAAATATACTCGTGCAACGCGCTAGCCATACAATTAGTTTATAATATATTAGAGATATTTATCAATTATATTCTTGATAAAAACTTTTAAATTTATCAAGTCATTAATTTCTTTCATTTATTATTTCCTTAAATGAATCATGTCACATTTTCTCAAATGAACCTGGACACATTTTTAGCCTTCATTAATTTGCTTAATTATTTTCGGAATCTTTAGATTAGATCAATTTTGTCAATTATCACTATCATTTCCTAATTATCTTTCTTATTGTATTTTAACAATTATCTCCTTGTAAGCCTTTCATATATAAAAGGACAAGCTTTTCACTCATCGATGATTTTTTTTTTCCATCACTTTGACATTCCATCGTTTATTTTCTTGAGAGCAAAAACCCGTAAAAAATTATAGACACCATTGCCACAAACACATTGCATTCATTGTCACATCTCCCCCCATAGTTAAGCATCATTACCCACAACAACAACAGCCCGTTCGCATCATTAATCAACCCTAAACATTTTTTGGTTACGTCCATACCCCATCCTTAATCATTTTAGAGAGAAAGAACTGCAATCAATATACATCCTAACCTCTTGTTACTTAACATATAGAGCATAGTGGCGAAAATCCAGAAATAGTGACCTTTTGAGATTTTCCTTCAATTTTTCCATCTTGCTTCGTGAAAGCCAAGACAAAGACCAATCTACAAAGACAAAAAATCATCGAATTCCGAGTTCGATCGAATGAGATATGTTATGGGGTAAAATCTGGTGTGTTTGCTAATGATGTCATGTGACCTCCTAGGTCGCGCCACCTGTCCGCTAATGACCTCATTCGGTTCCATTTTATCATATTAAGCAGTTGTCTCCAACTTTTAGTTCAAGCTCAACCAATGGTTTACACCTGTCTGGTGGGACCCGCGACCACTCCCTATAAATAGAATACCTCTCTCAACGTTTTTGGGATCCTTAGAAGCTCTAAAATCAGTTCTCTCTCAAGGAAATTGACCAAACACTCCGAATAGCTTTCTCTCTTTAGAACTGTTCTATTCCTGTAATAAGATGGCTACGATCTAACTTGTAATCTCCATGATTAATAGCAAACCACGGTGGATGTAGGAGTTCGCTACTTAGCCTTCGAACCGCTATAAAAACACTTGTCTTATTTATTTTACAAGTCATTAACTTAATGAACTAGAGAATCAGATCACCTCACCAGTAATTAAACCTACAGTATAATATCGCTCAGGTCGAAATGATCTGACCGTAACTTGTTCGTTGGGTTTGGTGCTAGATAGAAGGCCAATCCATTCCCGATTGTGATCATCACATCGTTCGATTCATAATCTGTATTCTGTCAAACCTGATCGAATGGCATCGAAAGTGTCAAAGGAAGCGAGAAACAAGAATCTAGCATCGTAGGTAGCGGAGGCTACAGAAGGCAAGGAAATGAATGGCGGACATGACCTCGTCGGGTGAACCTGGACCCGGCCTTATTGCGGTACATGGATAGGCTACACAACACTCTCTAGATGATCACCCAATGCCTGGACAGGATTGATTAGCGATCAGAACCTTTGATCCTCGATCAGATAGGTGTTGTATAGGGCCTCGACCCCAATAGACTCCGCATAAGGAATGAGCCAACAAGGGCACGATCTGGTAACCAACATACCCAGAACCAATCCACACTTGTGGGTTGGAGATTGAATCCGATGACAGGCCAGATAATCACCAGTCCCGCCGGCCTAGTGGTAGCGCACCCCTACGAATAGGGAGAGATTAGGGCGAGACTCAACGACCTCGAGCTGAGTACCACTAGGTTTCTCGCGTTCCTATTCAAGAGGAAGGGAATTCGCCAATGGACTGTACCCGTGCTGAGCCACAGGACGAATAGCAAAGATGGTCGTGCTGGTTAAGCGACATCAGAACTTGCGATCTCCGACGCACATTAGATCGGAGAACATACCATCAACAGTCTAAAATGGCCAAAAGTGTGGATCCCCAACCACCACTTCGATCGCCTAATGACGTCTGTCAGATCGAAGAGTTGTAGCGGGCCATCGACGACCTGAAAGCTCGTTTGCAACAACGAAAATATTGGCTCGTAAGCCTCCCCCTTCTCAGCGGAAGTGTTGGAGGTTTCGTTGCCAACAGGTTTCTGGATGCCCGTTATAAACATTCCATGGTAACATCGACCCGCAGGATCACCTATTCATCTTCAACGACCTTATAGAGCTCTACAGGATATTGAACCTAGGCAAGTGTCGATGCTTAGTGGTCACTTTGGCATCATCTGCAAAGAGATGGTTCAAATCGCTGCTAGCTGTCATAGTCGACTCTTGGAATCGCATGAGTTTGCTGTTCTTACGACAGTTCCAGGAGAAAAGGCAGTTCTCCATTCCCTTAAGCTACCTAAGTAACATCTGACAAGAAAAAGGTTAATCATTGAAATCTTATTTGCAGCTGTTCCACACCGAACTCCACAAAGTTACCAATGCACCGGAAGAAGCAGATCACACCCTGATAATGGTAGGAGTGTCATCTCAGATAGAGTTTTGGAATAAGTTACAGAAGGAGGAAAATGTCCCCCTCCCAAGATTCTATGAGCTCGAGGAAAATTTTTTCAGGATAAAAAATTCGATCGATGCATTGCCCCGCAGCAATCAGAGGACCAGCACAAGTGCACCCCCACGAAGAGAACTTCGGGAAAAGGCTTCTGTTCGTTTCAAACTAAGAGATAATCAGAGAAACGACCAACACAGGAACAGTGAATGGGGAGGAAGACCTCGGTTTGAGCCCACGAAAAACAAGGCATCACTGTCGCGTATTTTCACTCCACTGACTGTAGCGATTAGCGACGTTTTGAAGGTAGATAATGGGTTCCTACCTTCACCCCAACCTCTGAAGGGGGATAGAGCGAACAAAAATGGTAGGAGGTATTGTCGTTACCATAGGGATGTGGGTCACCATACAAACGAATGCCACTCCTTATGAAATGCCATCGAAAACCTCATCTAGAAGTGGCACTTGAAGAATTTCATAGATAATTTTGATCGTCGTCTGAAAGAAGAATCCCAGAAAGACGACCCTCCATGACCTCCCGTAGTTCGAGACGAATCTCTATTATCTATGGAGGGTCGCATGTCGTAGGAAGTTCTAGAAGGTCGTAAGACCATTATGTACTCGACGCCAGACAAGCTTCTCCGATCGTATTTTCAGCAGAGGGGTGCCCCGCAAAATTCCCAAGGCGGTGCTAAAAGATCAGCTTCGCGAACAAGATGTTGTTCATTTGCACCATCCCCACGAAGACATGTTGGTCGTAACAGCGCACGTGGGCAACATAAAGGTTCACCGAGTACTCATCGATAACGGGAGTGCCGCGAACGTCCTCTTCTACTATTGGTTCGTAGGAATCAAACGGAAGGATAGTGACCTGAAACCAGTCAGTAAACCACTGTTCGGTTTCTCTGGAGATTCTTTAATGCCAAAGGGTATGATTACACTATCGATGACCGCGGGGGATGTTCCCTCGGCCACCAAGGGTAATGGTTTCACATTGGTCGTCGGTCCTTCCTCAATAAAACAAGTCTAAAGGCCCAGAGGATGCGATCTGCAGGATCCAAACCTTACCTAATAAATCGAGCCTACGTGGCCCAAAGGTAACGATATCGAAGTACCCACTGACGATTCAATCATGAAATGGAAAGTTCAAAGGAGGCGAACACTTGGAAAATGTTTGAATAACCTATGATGTTGAAGACGTCGCCAAGCGAGCTAACAAAGCGATCTCATACTGATCTCACTTAAGTTTATTTGCATGTTCGTTTTCTTTTCATTAAGGAATAGGAAATGTAAGGTAAGATACGAATAAACACTTAGAAAAAATCAAGGTCAAAAGAGCATGTTTCATTAATCCAACGATGTCACATGTATAATGATCTTAGCCCGACGGGGCGAGCAGGATACAAAAATATCAAAAACAAGAGCTAAAACTACTGTTGGGGAGGGTTGCCTTCGTCTTCGTCATCCCCATCATTGACGGGCCCAAACTCGTCCTCTTCTTTGTCTTCAGGGTCGTCACCACACCCTCCTCAGGCTTTTTTTCAAAGATGTCAAGGTTGGCAACATACCCTTTGGGTAACTGATTGCTTCTTTTTGTAACAAAATGCAATGTGTAGCAAATGCACTAGTCGCAGCAAGTAATAAAATGATGAGTAGACTATCGTTCCCACGAGGATTGCATGTCAAGCACCGATTTTCCTAATTTCTAACAAGCTGGAGTAAACGAAAGATAGTTGGATTTGCAGGAGACAATTAAGTTGAAATAAAAACAAAAATCACAAGATAAAGTAAAATCTAGCTAATAAGAGCACTATCAATTCTAGAAAGATATCAATTAAAAGAAAGCGGTTAGGGTTTTGACTTCACTAGGATACCCTGGATTAATATACGATTTCTATCACTCTTAAGTTCACATGCAAGGATTATAAATCGGATACCCTACTCTATATAATATACCTTCTCAGGCTATATTCTCCTACTTATTCCTATTAACCTTCCGCACCCAACAAATTGAAGATTAATAGTTCCAAGTCTATTAAGCTAAGTGGAATCCTAAAATGATTTCATAGATCTCCAAACCTATCTCTAGCGTTCATTCAATCTACGGTAATTACTCTAAAAGGCTAACACATGATTCACTTCTCAGTCTCATCATGCTCAGCATTCAATTGAATCAAACAAACTCAACATCCAATTTCATAGATCTCCAAGCCTATCTCTAGCATTCATTAATCTATGATAATGGCTCAAAGATACTAACACATGATTCACTTCTCAGTCTCATCATGCTCAGCATTCAAATAAATCAACAAACTCCACATTCAATTGCATTAAGAACAAGAATAAAGACATAATCCAAGTAATAAACTTAAAAATAACAATTATTCATAGATTAATCCATTGTAATCCGAGTTATATCAAAACCCTAACCTAAAAGTAAGTTAGTTCATACTGAAATTAAAACAATACAATATAAAAACAGTAGAAACAAAGTTCAACATGATGGAGTAATGAAAATAGAACAAATCTTCCCTATTTGATGAACCCAAATGCTTCCAATCTTTAATCTTCTATTTCTTTCTTCCAAAATGTTGATCTCTACCTCCTAAGTGTCGATTCCCCCCTAAAAAATGGATAAGTTTCTCTTAAATAGTCAAACCCTAAAACCCTCAAAGCATCATTTACATAAAAATGCGCCGTTTTACTAAACTATGAATTCCAAGTTTCGCCGTGGCGAAGTTTCGAAATTACACTTTTCCAATTCTGACTAGAGATTTCTTCGCTGTGGCGAAGTCTTCTTAACTTTTCTGAAATTACAAAATTGCCCTCCGCTTGCTTCTTTGCTTCAATCTTCACTCTAAGTGATCTTCAATAGGAACAAGCTTCAAAGTGCTTCAAAGTCGCATCAGAAGTTAAATTCGCTAGATTATGGTTCCAGAAATTCAATTTCGCTCAACATCAACACTATGTGCAAGTTGTGGCCTGAAACATAAAATAAATGAAATTAAGATGCAATCCAGGCACAAACTAAAGTAGAGTGTCCAAAATCCAGCCAAAAAGCATAGGATGAACAATATAATCCTAGGATTATCAATTACCCCCAAAATTAAGGCATGCTCGTCCTCGAGCATTAGGTACACAATTCGACTAAAGAAAAGCAATTGACAACAGAAAAAGACACAAAATTTAAAATTTAAAAGAAAGAAATTAAAATAAAAATCACATCCAAAGATTGCCTAGAATTGATAAAAATCTCAAAAATTGTTGAAACGTTATTACTAGAAAATGCTTAACACTCCAAGAAGTCATAAGTTGATTGACTACTTATCTCTATCGGCCTCTTGAATAGGTAATCCGCACTTCAATCCACCTTTCAACTCCCCAAATTAATTTATGTAGGAATCGAATGGTGGTAGACTCCATAAGCCTACATATCAAACTACTCTCCACTAATGTGGACTAGACATCACTAAGGATCAAAAGGTCTTAAAAAGCTTGTAATGTTAGGCTCGGTTAGTAGGCTTCAAGAAAAAGAGAAAGATAAACAAAGTAAAAGAACTTGGTTTTCCTCATGCATCACAAAGAGCTACATCAATCTCTGTTTTCTTGTTAATCACCAATCAAAGTGTCAACCACTTATTAACCCTTGAAAAGAAAATAAACTTGCACAACTTTTATTCTTGATTCTTACTTAAAAGAAAGGAATTTGTTTTTTTTTTTCTTTTTATTTTTTTTATTTTTTTTATTTTTTTGTTTTATTATTATTATTATTATTATTTTGAATCAAACATTTGAATATGAATATGAATATCAATTACCCCTTCTTCCTGTCTTTTTTCCTACCCCCAAACTTCAGATTTGGTTCTTCAAAATTTCATACACTCTTCAAGCTTTTTTGTGGCAAATTAGGTCCAAGTTCTCTTAAATGGTATGAAAAGTTTTTAGGGTGAGAGGTTTTGTTTTTGGCATTTTTGGTTGAACAAGAAGAATAGGACATTGATAATCTTATAAGGCTCAAATGGGTGACTAGGGAAAAATTTATTCTTGGTCGGTTGGAAAGGTTCAAACGTTCCGAAAAATTGCCTAAATCATTTCCTCAATTATGTCTATTCCTAGAATTTCGCCTCAAGCATTTCTCAACTAGGTTCTAGAATCCACCAACATTATCAAGACTTCACCTAACCACATAAATTATTTCTAAGCATGCCGAAATAATAAAAATGGTGGTTGAGCCACTCAACAAACCTCTAGACAAGGAAAGTTAATCTACCAACCCAAACTTGAAGCAATGCTTAGTATTTTCCATAAATAAAATCTCAACAATACAATTCTCATCATAGACTTATGCAATTCATCATTGGCATAATTCATACAAAACACAGAAACACAAACAAACTAAAGACTTTTTTTCAAATTTTCCTATCCTTACCCCCACACTTAAAATGACATTGTCCCCAATGTCCCAGCATGCAAATCATAGGAATAGAAAAACAGAGTTAAATGTTATGAGATATTTCCCTGAGTAATAAGTGAAGGTCAGTGTTCGTTCAACATCGTGCACATCCAATCCTTTGTGTACTAATCCACCTCATCTGTAAAACAAATGAAAATCTATGGTGTCCACTGCATTAGAAATCTTCACTGATTAATATAAAAAAATTACAATCTAATCTCAACCTCATCAAACTAAACTAGAAAATTAAAATAAACTAACAAAAGGAAAATAGGTTTCAAATTACAAGACAAAAAGAAATGAAATTAGAAAATACAAAAACAAGTGTTTCAGGCTTTATTCTTCTTCTCCCTCTTCTTGTTAATCTTGCCAAAATCACTACTCTTCCAAACTCAATCAACCAACTTCGAAATCACAAACACAAACTCAATCCCAATCAATGCCCAAACTTCCTCAATGCAAAACTCCAACAACACGAACCACCCAAAATTTCTACACTTCTTAACTCAATTAAACAACTTCGGAATGACAATCCCACACTTCTCCAACACACAAATCAAACTCCACCAAGTTCAACCCCAAAATCACCAATCAAATGAATTTAATTTGAATCACCACAATCAAGCTCAACAATTCAATCAACGCAATAAGCAATACAAACTGAAAATTAAGTTCAAATTGACAAGAAGAATACCAAATAGTAACTTGCCCACTGCGTATTAACCTTTGATTTCGCTAATTGATTCTCAATTTGACAAATCCCCAAATTGCAATAAACCTAGGGTTTCACGAATCTTGTTTAATCCATAAAAAATTGAGATGATTTGGTAGTTATGAAGGTTAAGGGGTGGAGTAGCTGTGAGAATCTTCACTAAAACTCTCTACATTGAAGGTGTGAATGGTTGGTCTTGGAGGAATTGGAAGCTCTTGAAGTTGTTGTGAAAGAAAAATGGAAAAATGGAAAAATGTCGCTTATATTTATAGAAATCGCCGCAGCGAAGGATTTTGTTCGCTGCGGCGAAGTTCGTGACTCTTCATTGCTGAGCTCTCGATGTCGCGGCGAAGACTGGACTGAATGTGGACAAAAAATTTATTGCCTCGGAGAAGAATTTTTCTTGCGGCGGCAAAGTCTGGAAATTCCATATTTCTCCAACTTCTTGAATTTTTACCTAAAACACCAAAAGATAACAATATTAAACTACTTCCCAAGTTAGAAAACAATAATAAAAAATTTAAAACAACTTAAAAATTTGGAGAGCGCTTGGGTTGCCTCCCAAGAAACGCTTGTTTATAGTCGGAAGCTCGACGAATCTCGCTTTGGTGGAACTTTCAAAGTCTCAAGGATATTGAATGTCACTTTTTCCTCTTGCACCCTCATGATCAGCTTCCCCTCTTGTACATCAATTAAGGCTCTTCCGGTAGCCAAAAATGGTCGTCCCAAGATGAGAGGAATCTTCTTGTCTTCTTCCATATCCAACACAAAAAAATCTATCAGAAAAATGAATTTATCCACCTTAACCAGTACATCTTCAATAATGCCCCTTGGATGCTTGATGGATCTATCTACAAGTTGCAAGGATATGGTTGTACGCTTCACTTCACTAATCCCAGGTCTCCTGAAAACAGAAAAAGGCATTAGATTTATACTTGCACATAGATCACACAAAACTCTATCAACCGTAATATCTCTTATAACACAAAGGATAGTGAAACTCCTTGGATCCCTGAGTTTTAGAGGTAGCTTCTGCTGAAGAATGGCACTACACTCCTCTGTAAGCATCATTGTTTCCTCCTCTTCCAACTTCATTTTATTTGATAGAATTTCCTTGAGGAATTTTGAGTAGCTTGGCATCTGCTGTAAGGCATCTGCAAAAGGAATGTTAATATGTAGTTTTTTAAATACATCAAGAAATTTTGTGAACTGCTTATCCTGATTTTTCTTTCTAAGTCTTTGAGGAAAAAACACCAGAAGGGCGTGATGTGCAAACTCTGGTGGTGTCTCAGGAAATGGTAATTTTTCTTTCTTTTTCCTGAGTTTCTCTCCCATCTTCGGTTCTTCTTTTCTAGGACTAGTTGGCTTGTCTTCAACCACGATTTCTTCATCAGATTCTTCCTTCACTTTACTTGGTGGGTTCTCATCCTTCCCTTTTGTTCCACCTCTTCCAAGACTGTTCCACTCCATAGAGTTATTGCATTCACTTGTTCTAATGGATTTGTCACTGTGTTACTTGGTAGGGCACCCTATGGTCTCTCATTTAGCTTTTCAGCTATTTGCCCCATTTGTACCTCTAAGCTTTGAATGGACGCCCCCTGGTTTATGAAATTTGTCCTCGTCTCACTCAATCCTGTGGTCTCTTGCATGAACTTCCCGAACATATGCTCCAATTTTGACAATCTTTGATCCTCTGACTGATGATTCATCCCAACTTGATTATTTGGCGCAACTGGTTGATTTCATTGCTTGTTCTGATTACCCCAAGATAGATTTGGATGATTCTTCCAACCAAGATTGTACGTGTTGGGAAATGGATTGTTCTGTTGTCTCTGATTCTCGGACAAATAGTTGACTTGTTCTGATGATGATAAAGCTTAAGAAAAGGTGTTCCTCACTTGAAATTCATTACTCACATGGTTAACTACACAAAATTCACATATCATTTTAGGTAACTGAATGGAATTCACTTGCATACCTCATAATTGCTTCTGAAGTGCTGAAAGTTAGGCTGAAATGGATGTGTAAGCATCGACTTCATGAATGCCCATAGACTTCTTCGCATGCATTCTCTCATTGGGTCCCTGATAGTTGTTACTTGCCAGGACTTCAAGCAACTCATAAGTTTCTTCAGGTGTCTTGTTTTGCAATGCTCCTCCAGATGCTACATCCACCATCATTTGCACATTTATCATCAACCCATTATAAAACGTTTGGACTTGAATCCAAACCAGCAAACCATGGTGTGGACATTTTCTCAGCAATTCCTTATATCTTTCCCACACTTCATAAAGTGACTCATTCTCTTCCTGTAGAAATGATATGGTGTCGTTTCTCATTCTTGCAAATTTTGCTGGTGGGAAATATTTATTCAAGAACTTTTGATCCAATTCATTCAAAGTTGTGATTGTTCCTACTGGTAGTGCCATTAGCCATCCCTTTGCTTTATCCCTTAATGAAAAAGGAAAGAATCTTAATCTGATGGCATCATCTGATACTCCATTTGACTTGAAAGTGTCGCATAACTTTAAGAAGTTTGCTATGTACGAATTTGGGTCTTCCTTTGAATCTCCCCCAAATTGTACCGATTGTTGGATCATTTGGATGATTGCCGGCTTTATTTCCAAATTGTTGGCTTGCACAAGTGTTCTAGTTATACTTGGACGACTACCATCAACTGAGGATATTGAGAATTCCCTCAATGTTCTGTTCTCAGCCATCTCAACAACTAACTCCTCACATTATATTCTCTCTCTGACAAGTCGTCTTGCAGTTCTTTCAATCTCTAAATCAATAGGAACCACTGGATAACATCTAGCTCTTCGGATAAACTTCACAAGTATAAAGAGAGCGTGAGATCACAATCCAATAGAGAAGATACAACAAAATTAAACTAGAAAACAATTAAAACTACAATTAACTCCAATCTATCTAAAACAAGAAAAATTCAATATTAACATAAAATCAATCCCCGACGACGGCGCCAAAAGCTTAATTGCTTCTTTTTGTAACAAAATGCAATGTGTAGCAAGTGCACTAGTCACAACAAGTAATAAAATGATGAGTAGAGTATCGTTCCCACGAGGATTGAGTGTCAAGCACCGATTTTCCTAATTTCTAACAAGTTGGAGTAAACGAAAGATAGTTGGATTTGCGGGAGACAATTAAATTGAAATTAAAAAAAAAACTCACAATGTAAAGTAAAATCTAGCCAATAAAAGCACTATCAATTCTAGAAAGATATCAATTAAACCAAAACGGTTAGGGTTTTGACTTCACTAGGATACCCTGGATTAATCTACGATTTCTATCACTCTTAAGTTCACATGCAAGGATTATAAATCGAATACCCTACTCTATATAATATACCTTCTCAGGCTATATTCTCCTACTTATTCCTATTAACCTTTCACACCCAACAAATTGAAGATTAGCAGTTCCAAGTCTATTAAGCTAAGTGGAATCCTAAAATGATTTCATAGATCTCCGAACCTATCTCTAGCGTTCATTCAATCTACTGTAATTACTCTAAGAGGCTAACACATGATTCACTTCTCAGTCTCATTATGCTCAGCATTCAATTGAATCAAACAAACTCAACATCCAATTTCATAGATCTCCAAGCCTATCTCTAACATTCATTAATCTATGATAATGGCTCAAAGATACTAACACATGATTCACTTCTCAGTCTCATCATGCTCAGCATTCAAATAAATCAACAAACTCCACATCCATTTGCATTAAGAACAAGAATAAAGACATAATCCAAGCAATAAACTTAAAAATAACAATTATTCATAGATTAATCCATTGTAATCCGAGTTATATCAAAACCCTAACCCAAAAGTGAGTTAGTTCATATTGAAATTAAAACAATACAAAATAAAAACAGTAGAAACAAAGTTCAACATGATGGAGTAACGAAAATAGAACAAATCTTCCCTATTTGATTAACCCAAAGGCTTCCAATCTTTAATCTTCTATTTCTTTCTTCCAAAGTGTTGATCTCTGCCTCCTAAGTGTCGATTCCCCACTAAAAAATGGCTAAGTTTCTCTTAAATAGTCAATCCCTAAAACCCTCAAAGCATCCTTTACATAAAAACAAGTTGTTTTACTAAACTGTGAATTCTAGGTTTCGCCGTGACGAAGTTTCAAAATTACACTTTTCCAATTCTGACCAGAGATTTCTTCGCCGCGGCGAAGTCTTATTAACATTTATGAAATTACAAAACTTCCCTCCGCTTGCTTCTTTGCTTCAATCTTCACTCTAAGTGATCAAAGTGCTTCGAATTCGCATCAGAACTTTCCCGAATACTGAAATTGGTTTGATTCTGGGTCCAGAAATTCAATGTCGCTCAACGTGAACACTAAGTGCAAGTTTTGGCCTAAATCATAAAATAAATGAAATTAAGATGCAATCCAGGCACCAACTAAAGTAGAAGTATCCAAAATCCATGCAAAAAGCATATCATGAATAGTATAATCCCAGGATTATCAGTAACATGGAGTAGTCAATATCCCGGTTGTGGAGGAGAATAACCTTGATGACATTAAGCGCAAGATTGCCAACCCGGGCATTGATTTCCTCTTTGCTAGGGGCTCCGGAAGGACGAGCTGTCAAGGCCTCGATCTCCTTTCTGGTGACCTCCAGTTCCTCGTCCTTGACACGGACAATCTCATCATTCTTTCTCCACTCCTTGGCGAGCTCTTCCGCAATAGCCTTCTAGTCGTTCTCAGCCTGGTTGGCCTTATCAATCGACCTGACCAGGTCATCCTTAAGCTCGCGGATCATTACGCTCGTCTGCTCTCTTAAGGCCTCTAGTTCACCTTGAACCCACGTGTGCATTGCTTGTTATTTCCTAAGAAGTACTTCAGCATTTGTGGTCATCTCCAATGCAACCTTATTCTTCATCTCCTCGGTGGCTAGCAAGTTCACAAAGTTGGACCGCTCTTGGTCAAATTGGCCCTCAACAGTGACCTTAACGGCCTGCGCCTCCCGCAAGTCCGCCTCAAGCTTCTCGACCCGTTCCTTGGTATACAAAGCGAACCGAGTCTCACTGACCAATACGGTCATCAATGAAGTGACCTACGATCATACAAGAAACAAGTCAGAAAAAGAAGTGTTATAACTATCTAAACACTTGGAAAAATTTCAAAGAAAAATAAGATACCTCGCAAGAAGCGCTGGCGACCTTCACCATGATGTCGCTATTTGACATAGCCATCCACGACCTCCACTATGACTCCATCACGCAGTCCACCACAAGAGAGGTAGTGGCACGTAGATGTTTGAGAAGTTTCGTGATAGCTTCACGAATCAACTCTGGAGTCGCAAGAGATTTTTCTCCACGTTGATCGCCAGCTCAAATTTCTAACTTCCAGCTTCCGAAGAGAATGACGCTTGCTCGTCCCTTCACTTTTTTGCCTCTTGTGGGAGGAACGATGGCTCTCTTGGTCTTCTATGTCCTCTTACCGCGGTCTCTTGCAGGTCGCGAAGGTGCAGCCTCTTCTTCCTCCACCACAACCACGGGTGGGGTTTCATCGGCTGGTTGAGCTTCAGCATCCTCATTCATGATAGCTTTAGCAGCGACGACCTTCGGAGTCACCAACAGAGTTTGCTCTAGACGAGTAGAAGTTGAGTTATCCACGACTTCAACAACACGAGCCTGGGGCTCAGAACTAGCAGTCGGTTCTTGAATTCTAACCTCTGGCAAAGAGACCGAGGGTAACCTGATGTTCGTTGCAGCCTGAGTGCTTACCTTAGTCTTTTTCTAAGTAGGTACTGCGAACAAAAAAACGTTCACAAACTAACATTAAAAACGAGCATCTCAACGAACAAATGATAAAGGAGTTGAGTTCGGGGTCTGACATGTCTCAGCAACCTTTGGGATGTATTTGGAATGGAAGTGCATGAAGAGATACTTCTATAGTAACTTTGGAGTCAAAAGATTGGCACAATGTCGTTGCGACTCTGTTAGCGCACCCAATCATTGGATCATTGTACGATCCACGTCTATTCGAAGGGCGTCAGAACGATTCTCTGTAACGAATGCGAACAAATGATCAAAAATAAAAATAATAATAAAAAAAAATTCACAAGTAATGGGAGTACTTACTTGGGACGTCTGTGAACTCGTAGACACCGTCATAGTCAAAGAAGAAATATTTTGACACGTAATCGCTGGCGTTGCTAACCGCGCTGACGATCCCGTCCTCAATTGTCTCCTTTGGGGCTAAATAGATTAAGCTCTTCTTATTTCTCGCTTTCACCAGATAGGCGATCGTGAACATGGGAGCAGTTAGCAGACCGTAATTGTGAACTCTACAAGTGATGTAAGCCCCGGCCATCAGGCGATACGCATTCGGGGTGAGTTGGAGAGGGGCCAGACCGAAGTAGTCTAGCATCGATTTGACAAACGGATGAAGAGGCACGGTCACCCCGGCCTCAAAAATTTTCTTGGAGATCGTTGTCTGGTCGGGGGTGGATTTCTCATCTAATATTGCAGGTCACGATAGATTGGCCTTTGAAGTGAATACTTTGTGTGTGCCGCAGTGATCTCGGCCTTAGAGATCTTCGTGGGCGCGAGCTAGATCTCATCGAACATCGCTTCAACCTCGAACTCGATCTCAGCTTCCCTTGCATGATCGTCAGCCATCACCACAATTCTATATCTTTGTTCGAGAATGTTCGGATGATCGGGAGGGGGAACCGTTTGCAAAGGGACAATGTCTGTGGGTGAAAGAGTTAGCAGATCTACAAATTTGGGCTCAAAGTTAACGAAAGACGGACTCGAAGATGAGCTCGTACTGAATGTAAGATCTATGAATTCTAAGTTCGAATTCATAGTCGCTTATATGGCTAAAACACCAAAAAGACAAAAAAAAAAAACCTAATGAGTTCACTCGATTCGATGAGAAGATACCAAACTCGAACATAAGACTCAAAAGCACACAAACACTGAAAAAATGACCTAGACTCTCAACCACATACAATCAACACTCGAAGTCACTTCATCTTCCTAAATACACTTGTTAGAGTCATAATAATGACTCAATTAATATGATTAAATTACCCAATTGTGCTTAATTTGAATATTTATTAGGACA
>WYDK02101627.1:0-24306 GCA_009867345.2 Toxicodendron radicans | reverse complement strand
ACCTAGTAATCATATAAAGGGCATTTTAGTAAAAGGGGATCAGGACATCTTTTATTACTACCAACCAAACAAATTAACGGGTACTACAAGTAATCATCCAAAGGGTGTTTTAGTAAAATGTTAGTTAATGATATCTATTATTACTATCAACCAAACACGTTAATTATTTATACCCCCTGACTGAACCAAACACGTTACTTGGTACCACATTGGTTGTTGTCATCATCGGGGTACTTTTACTTTCCTACGAAGTTCTACATAATGCTTTATTAACAGCCTCCTGGATCATACGCTCCAATGTCGCAACGTCTAAACCCGGAGCGCTTGGAGTAACAGCTGCTGGGTTAAGAGCGTCAGGTGCAGTTGGAACATCTAGTGTATTTGGAGCATCACTACGACCTGGATCCATTCTCCTTGTTCTCCTCATACTTATTCTCTATCACAGTCATACACATAAGATTAACCATCTAAATCAATCCTTACTTAAAATCAAGTAAAAATACTTACATTGATTGGATGACCAAAGCAGCGATACTTTACATGAGGGATATTGTCATCTATTCTAATAAATACTTGAATTCTTAATAGAAAACATCTTCAAACACCCATTTTAGATAACAAAATACATGCTCTGATACCAATTGTAAAACCCCCCTCTAGTCAGGTATCGTCTAAATATCTCTCAATGAGAATCCAAAGGATTTATGTCTGGAGAACGAGTTGTGGATAGAGAACCTGTAGAACGATAATAATGATAGTAATAATATCCCAATATTTATATAAAATATTCCACAGGATCTAAATACAACACTTCATTTACAATTTTGTACACATAAAACCAAGTATGTGAACATAATACAACACTTCATTTACAATTTTGTAGTATATGTTTGTTTGTCAACTGTTCATTTCATATTATTATGAAAGTTCTCTTCAATTTCTAATGTCCAATTCATTAAAATTTAGATTGGCTGATTATATTTATTACATAATTGGATAATGTTCCATATTTCACAATTTAACTTTATCATTAATACAGTAGTTGTCAAAAAATAAGGTTACACTTATATTTGTTAGACAACTATTATATTGAATAATCAGTAAAAAACATACCCGCGCAACGCGTAGGCCTTCCAACTAGTTAATTCTAATAAGTATGAATTGATTATGTATTGCTTTAATTAGGCCATGTACTAATGTTTTCACATATTTAGATGATCTTTGATGAAAATATACATGGTCAAGAGTTTGAATGCATGATTAATGTTATGGAATGGCATGAAGATGCGATGAAATACATGTTTTATGATGATAAAGGTGAGCAAGATGTCATGTAAATGGATTGATAATCCATAGATGATTTAAAAGTATTAAGCTCACTAAAATATGCATTTACATGCCATAAGATGTTAGATATGCAAGAATGGAAAACGCATAAGCATATCCTCGTATACCGATTAACGAAAGATGAATATATGCTTTAGATGCTAAATAACGCATAGGCACACCTCTAGATGATATGAGCTCTAGACGAATTTGAGGCTAGATGATATGACAAAGACGCGAAGAAAAGTCCCATCAGCTAGACGTTAGATGATCCATATGCATATAGTTGCATTACATGAGTTATGATGTTATTTACATCATGAGATGATTTGTACTCATGTTAGATGATTTCTATGCATTTTATTGCATTACATGAGTTATGATGTCATTTACATCATGAGAGGATTTATACTCATGTTAGATGATATTGAGATGTTATGTTATGTCCTAACATGTGGTGTGTGTGTACTATGTTTACATACTTTGTTGTATCCACCTATGCAAGGGCGCTGGAGGATCTTCCACGAGTGGACTTATGATAGTGCCCAGGGATGTATCCACCTATATTAGGGAGAGTTAAGGGATCTCCCATTAGTGGGCACGTGGTATGTGATGCTAGTCGGTTGTTTGTAATTAGGGACCTACACTAGAGTGTACTCGTGTAGTTCTTTCGGTTACTATTGAGGTGGTGGTGGTTGTGTTATCAAGGGCCATGATGTGTGAATGGTCATGTTAAGGGATGGTAGAGGTCCCACCCTAATGAAGGGTCCACTGCCAACAGCAGATGAGAAAATAGTACGAGTCATGATAATGGCCGGTGGACGGAAAGAAAATTGAGGTAATCTCGTAGCCAAACTTGAGTGTTAGTCATGACCCAATAAGAAGCTCGGGCCACATCAGGGAAGAAAGTACCTCCTGAAGAGGGGTCATGCGTTCCTGACGCCTGTAGAGTTAAGGGAATTGGCGACCCAACCGTAAGTGCGGTACCTGGGTAATAAAGAGTAATTGTAAAGTTGGGCTTCGGATGTTAAGTATGCCAATTTGTTGTGAGCATCAGAGTGGCGCATCGGAAGCATAGTGGGCCCATGACCCACAAGCCCAGGATTGGCGAGATGAGTATCATTATTAAGTGTAGTGGCATGTGATTTAACTGAAATGGGAAGATTTGGTTCATCTATGTTGTATGGGTAGAATATATAGCTATGTGCGATTTATACACAAAAGTGTAGTGACAAGGGTTTTACTGTGAAGAATCTGGCCAATCGAAATTTCGTGAGTTGTCTTTACGATTTGGGTCATGGTTTGAAGATGAAATTTGGGATGTGTTGTTCTAGACTTCTCGAGGAGTAATTAGGAATTTATTCCACTCAAAAACTCGAAATATTGAATTCTCTATGAATTTTGGAATTTTGCCCTAAAATTCAGGAATTCGGGTTTTCTACATAATGAGTATTTTTGATAAATATTTGGTGTGCCTATTCTTATCCAAATAGGGTGACTTTAAATTCGGGTGAATCCTATGTGCGTCTAGTTTAAATTTGGAGGTTTTGTGAAATTTCAATTAAGGGTTGAATTGTTATAAATCTTACAAGTCAATAACCTCAATTCTGGAAAGAGTTGGCAAATTTGAATGAGTTGAAAGAAGATTATGTATTACATGGTTATTGCCCCTTGAATGACTGAGTAATTTGCTGGACCTTATGTATGTCTATAATGCCCCATTAACTTTATGGTATTTCGGTTGGTTGATCCAACGAAGTCCGTGAAATTCGCAATGTCACCCTTGTGTTAATGTTCCGCTAGTGTGTACACTGAACCTTTCCCCACGTGTGGTAATCGTGGGCTGACCCAAGTAAGTGTGACGTAGAGTCCCAAGAGAGCAAATCGAATATGTGAGAAAGATAATTGGGTGTAATACCAGAGTTGCCTTTCCTTTTAAGAGTGTAAATTTCGAGGACGAAATTTTATAAAGGGGAAGATTGTGACACCCCGTGTCACGAAGTATTTGGGTTCCATCTAATTTAATTAAATTTAGGGTGCAATTGCAGGAAAATGAAAGCTTGGAGGAGACTTTTGTAAGAAATGAGAAACATGAGGGTTTATGGGATATTTTATAGCTTAGTATATAAAGGTGGGAATATTGCATTTTCCCATTTTTCTTTCATTTGGGAGTTGAAGAGAAGAGAGAGTAGAGAGAGAAAGTGTCAAGGCTAGAGAAAGAAAGTGAAGATTTGATATAATTGCGCTAAAATCCGGCTAATTGGTATGATTATACTTTTTTTTATTCTTCAATTTCATTATTATCATCCTTCTTCACCTTTTAATTGAGAAATTGAAAATGAGGGATAGTGGGGATGAATTTGAGGTAGATAATTGTGTAAATTGAAGTAGTTTTTGGCTGTGTAAGTGAAGGGAATGTAGTAGGAGTAATGTGGGATAAAAAGGGAGTAATTGGGAGAGAAATATGGCAGATCCGTGGTGCACAATCTAGGAAACCTAGATTGTCGGTTCGAGATTTGAGTGTCGCCGTGGCGAAGTTCTTGATTTGGAATGTCGCCAAGGTGACAACGGGTTGTCGCCAAGGTGACAACGGGTTGTCGCTGCGGCAAAGTTCGTGTTCTTGGTTGTCGTCGAGGCGACAATAGTATGTCGTCGCGGCGAAGTTGAAGATTATGAGCTTCGCCTAGGCGACAATGGAGTGTTGCCGCAGCGAAGTTCGTTAATGAATAGTAGACATTTTTTTCTCTAGAACATCGCCTAGGCGAAGAAAGGTCTTCACTGCAGCGACAAACTCTCGAGTCTGATGGCATTTTAGAGGTGTAAATGCAATAATTCAAAGGTTGAGGGACCTAAGTGTAATGATGGAAAACTATAGGGGGTTAATATAGACTAGAAAAGTTAAGGGGTTTAATGAATAGTGGAAAAGTTGAGGGGGTAAAACGATATTTTTCAGAGAGGGACAAAATTGATATTTGTTAAGAACCAAAGTTTTATGGAATTTTTATGAATGATTGGCATTTGGGTATAAGAGGGTTTTTATTAGAAAGGAAGTTAAATTGACCTCCTAATGCTAGTATAGTTGATGATTGTCGTGGTTTACCTTAGGGAGACCTCGACGAGGAGAATTCTTCGTATCCCGATCAAGGAAGATGAGCGGGGCAGTAACTCCGATCAGGCGAATGGACTTGCATTTCCTTTAAAGACTTATATTTTGTCTTTAAGAAGTTTAAATATAGGTTGTGTATATATATTTATTTATGTATTTGGTACGAGTGTTTGGTACGCATGGCAAGGATAGAGAAACAACTAAAGTATGGTGTAATGTTGATAGATCAAAATACGGATGAGCTTGTAAGCAGTCGATTTGGGAAAACCGAGGTGAATTAAGAGATGAGCAGGTTTGAATGGCTAAAGTGGACTGACCATCCTGAATAAGGTTCAGATTGGAAACGAGTGAACCTTCCAATTAGGAGTAAATTGGGCTTGGTCAGCAGCATGTGCTGGCGAAGTGATCAACAGGTGAGGGTTCCACTTATGCTGAGTGCACTGAGTGACCCTCGTGGTATAAACTTGTGAGCTCGAGGTGAGGGTTCCACCTATGCTAGGAGAGCTGGGTGACCCCTCGGAGCAGAGTGTTGATATTTGTAATTATCTAGAGGCTAAGATTGGCGTAGTAGTTGTGACTCTCTAGCGGATGAGGCTGGAGAGTGTATTTGTGATGATTCAGCGAATGAGGCTAGAGGTATAGTTATGTTGATCTAGGGGGGTGAGGCTGGAGGTACAGTTGTGTATTTAATGATCCTCGATTATTGAAAGGTGATGTAAGGATGTGAACTACATCGTCGGGAATGAGCGACTCCGAATTAAGGGAAAATATATAGGAATGGCTAAGAGCTTCCTCATGTAGATTAAGGGTTGTGAGATATTTCAATATATATTATATTATTCACTCACTAAGCTTTCTAGCTAACTGTTTTAGTGTTTTCCCTCCAGGTTTGCAGTCAAGGTTTGCGAGGCGTAGGCAGCAGCTTTCAGTAGGTTTACAGACGCATGTTCATCAGCATAATGTTTGTACATGGTAGTTGCACTCTGATACAACTTTTATGTAAATTGCTTTGTAATAAATGTTATTTTGAATTTATAATTGGTTTTCGAAAAATCTCACCCTCATTTTGGGAATTCGAGCCCCTCGATCCTCCCTAATCCAGTGGGGTCAAGATTACCTGGATTGGGTGTGACAATTTGGTTACCTGGTTTGACTTAATATCATTTTAGATGGTTTTGTTATTATGTCTCACACTTTATTATCTTATTAGCATGTTATCGTTAGACATGTTATTAAACATTCAACCTTAACATGCAATCTAAGCATAATATTAAACATGTCGGTACATGGCCTAACTAAAACTGTTTTCCCCCATCCTAGAGGAAACGGTAGGTAAACCTAAGGTCAAAAATAAAATCTTGAGTCTTTAGGCTTGCTTACGTCTCCATCTCGTCGTCGTCCATCATTACAAAAATGACAAAGGGATTTACAATATATAAATCCTATTCTAATTTACATCAATAAATTAGAAACTTTACGTACGAGGGGAGTAAGATGAGAAAATAATTACAATGAGAGAACCAAGAGAGGCAGAACTTGCATGCCCTATTTATTAAAATACAACTCAATCAAATACAATATCAAACTCCTATGGTTAAAGGCTCATGTACCAGGTACCAGGCACTAGGCACCAGGCACCATGCAAATTCAACCAAGAACATGCATTCATTCAAAACAACCAATTTTGAAAAGGGTTGGTGTAATTAAAAATTACCCCTTTGAATTGCAGAATAATATATTGTTCTACAAGTTTTTAAAATTCTGCACCAAAGTCATATCGCTCACCAGCGCGACACAAGCAACAGCATGCTCGCTGCAGCGAGGATTTCTCCTCGTCGTGGCAAGCACTTAACTCAGGTTGGTCACTGCGACGAAATGTTATTTCGCCGCGATGATCGTGGAAGACTAGAGGGCATGTGAAGCTTGCTTGCCACAACTGTCATCCACCATTTACGCTAGCCGTAACAAGGAAAATCCTCGACGGGCAAGTGCTGGTTTCCAGCACTGTAATATTCCACAAGGCCAATTATGGTGTTGAGCGGTGCAGATCCGTGAGCAACAACTCATGACCAGATCAATTTTCGTGCAACAACACGAACCCCAAACATGTATCATACGCGACAATGTATTACCAGAATAAGTAAATTTTCATCAACAACCCAAAATTATGATTTTAAATCAATTAACAAAATTCAATTAATTGTATATAAAACCCTAAATCATGCAATCTAACAAATCGCTATCAAATACATATATTTATTAATAAACTATATTCATCGAATCCTAGGCTTTAATACCACTGTTGGGTAATTCGTCGAACGATGCAACAGAATAAAACAAAAAATTTTTTTTCTATGATCCCTTATTTGCCACGAATAGGATTGATACATACAATTTATATTATATATATAAATATAACCACCTACAAGGTTTTAAATTAATACCTCCGTTAGGCGGCTCCTTAGGATTTGTTAGATTATTTTCGCAACTCGATCCAAAGTAGAATCGCTCCAAGTAACACTACAAGAAAACAGGCGATTTTCGACGGATATTTTCTTTGGTAAACAACTTTACCGATAGAATTGGAACAACCAAAAACCTATTAGAGAATCTCTCGTTGTTAATATTTACCGACGGAAACCAATAGTCGTCGTTAATTACAAACGAAACATTTTTGTCGTTGAGTTCAAAATATATGTCGGCAATTTGCTAGAGGTTTGCAAGAAGTTGTGAACAAGACTTATTTACAACAGAAATTTAGTAGGAAAACCACCGATAAATCATGAGAATAATGATGATATTTTCGTTGTTAATCAGATGCAAAATGGATTCATTTAACGATGGAATTTTCCGTTGTTAAGTTTCATAATTCGTCTTAAATTGGTGTTTAATCCATTGAAAACGTTTGACGAATTTCTGACTCTTTATTACGTCATTAATTTCAGTAGGTAATCCATCATTAATAGGTTGTTTCTATTGTGTCGGTAATCTGTTAGTAGATTGAATGCATATAGAGTTTTTTTAATTATCCATTGTAAATCCGACAGTAATTTTATTTTATATATTTTTTTTGTTATAATTTTATTTTTGGGGAAAAAAAGAATAAAAAGATTAAAAAAACAATAAATAGAGGGAAAAAATTAAAACAGTTCAGAAGAGGTATGTCGATGTTGTTGTCATATGGAAGAGGTGTTGTCGTCGCAATCATGCGGAAACGAAGATGGAAGAGGAGGCCTGCCCATGGTGGCCATGAGGCCATGTATGTAGTCCTCAACCTGTTTCTTTTGTGCTGCCACTTGAGCCGCTACTTGTTCTTGTACAGGGGTCGTTACTTGTTACCTCTAGTCTAAGGTGGCTTGTACATTGGCCTATCACTCCCTTTTCGCAGCCTATTGTGCGTCGCGTTGTGCCTGTAAACTCTATAGTTGTGCATCAAGCTATGCTATCTCAACCTGTAAACGGGCTACGTCAAGCAATGAAGTCTGTGTAGAAGTGGTACTCGACTCTGAACACCCTGCTGTAAATCTGGACCCATAACACACAGATGCCTGTGAATCAAGTCCGTAGACCCTCTGCTTCTTCTCCCAACTGACAACCTTTAAATACAGGGTTGCATGATCTATCTCTACAAGGCCGCAGAGGCAGATACGGCCTGCGACATCTCCTCCTCCATCATGACATCCACCTATCATACAATAACAATTAAATGTGTTAGGAACTACAAAATTATATGCATAAGCATATTTTTAAAATGATGTAACAACTTACACTTGTTTCTTTTGCCTTCATATCGACAAAAGAAATCCCGTCACCCTTACGAGTGTGTATACTCATAAAATCCTCTATTGGGTGTGGTGATATCAGAAATGGTCTGTGATATGATATTTGATGGAAACATCCTGACATAATTACAGACAAGTTAAACGCAAGAATAATCGAATTTGAAGTTCCATAAATAATAAATTTAAATTCGATTAAATACTTACCCTAGCTTAGGCGTGATTGTAATCCATGGTTTGACATCCCCTTGACTGGTACTACCTGTCGAGGGAGTAACATGTCTGACGAACTCAAATGGTGTCACGAGTGGACTGTCTGCAATCCGATGGGAAGAGGGGCTAGCCTCTTCCTCAATATCCTGAAGCGTCGGTGGAGGTATTTGAACAGTAAGGCCGTCAGTGGGGGTCGTGACTGGATCCTATGGAGTCCTGCCTCCACTGGATTTAGCTCTACCTCGACTAGCTTTGCCACTGGTCCTGCACTAGTCCTGTCACCGCGGGATGTAGTGTCTCCACTGGATCCATCTGTGCCATTATCCCTAGCCATATTTGCATATAATGAATTCAAACATATTAGGTTTATCATAAAACGATCTAAATATTAGTTGAATATTTAGATCGTAATACAATGTAGAATTAAAACTCACAAAATCAACACACCCGGACAACAAATATTATACATTTGGATAAATTGAATGTATAATAATCTTATTATATTAAACAAAATTCAATAGTAAGCTACCAACCACAGGCATATATAATGTGTACAACCATAAATAAACATTGTATCAAATAATAAACCCAACAATAGAACATTACACTTTTACCTTACAATGTATGTTACAATAACATTAATATAGTGAATTACACTATTCTGTATCATCATACAACCGCATCATCTTCAGTTTCATCGTTTGTTGCCCAATCAAGTTCATCTTCATCCTCTACGTCGACATCATTATCCTCATCATCCACATCTATGAAGAAACCATTTGTATCATTAAAATGCCTCGACGTATCTAAATCACTATCAATCCCGTGTTCCTCAATTTCATTCTCTTGGAGTGCCAAATCTTGTTTTGGTGCATCAATAAACGATCTAGGTTTGACTTTGCACACAACCCACCAGTCAACCTTGTCATGGCGCATACTTGGAAAAAAGGAACATAGTATACTTGTGTTGCTTGTGCTGCCAAAACAAATGGTTCATACTTGTTAAACCTTTTTTTGTAGTCGATTTCTACTAGCTTGTAGTCTTTATGAACTCTACTTCCACGATTTGGCGTTGGATCAAACCAATCGCACTTAAACAACACGATTCGTTTAATCGGGAGAGTGGGGTACTTTATCTGTATTATCTCCATTAGACGACCGTAATAATCAAGTAACGTGACTATGCAATTTGACCCTTCTATGGACACTCCACTATTCTCAGTTTTCCTGCCCGAACTGTGGTCCCTAGTGTGGAACTTATACCCATTGACAAATAAATTGGGTAAGTGCTGACTGTCCTTATAAATTAGTCGAAAGAAACATCCCTCACCATTTTAATAACGTTGTTGCTTTCGTGTACCTAGTAACAGTAGAAAACATATCCACACACTCGTTAAATTCCTTAAAAGTCATATAATAAAGAAATGAAGTCGTCGATAACACTTACGTAAGAAAAAAAACCATCTCGCTTGGCCTCCCTCAAGCACTAAGTCAATTTTTGACTCAGTTACAGCAAGATCAAATGCTCTCAAATGTTGGATAAATATCCTAAATTGGGTAATTAGTCATTCATCAGAAAATTAAATAACAAGTTTAATGGAGTAAAATTTACATAGTTTGAAGCTTACTAGACATATGGTTTCAACTCTTCACAATTCAACAAAATGTAAGTGTGAGCTGCACGGTACTCTTCATCTGTTAAACGTCTTGTCGTAGAATAGCCATAATGGTCAACCGACAGATTTGAATATAGAAAACATGTCTGCACTTTATTCAACCTCACCCCTATCATCATTGCGAGGAACTTTTCTCATCCTCGTATGAACATGAAGCTCAAAGTAATGCGAACAAAAAGTTGATGCCTCTTTCGGTTAAAGGTTCCAGTGTCTCTTCCTCATTAGCATCGTAGTTTGGGTCAAAGTCAGGACCAATCGCATCCATGACCATGTTACGAAATGGATTTGAGGGTCTTTCGTCTACTAGAACCTCACTGTTCCAGTATGTCTCACTTTAGCCGGCACTAACCAATGATTCCCCATGGCAAACCCATTGATAGTAGTCATTCACAAACACATTCCTCATGAGATGCAACCTAACATCATCAACCGACCTAAATCTTCTATTCTCACACTTAAAACAAACGCACCTTATTTTGTCACCATCCATCAAATTTGGGTGTCTATCGGCAAACTCCATAAACCCTTCGATACCAAACAAAAATTCAGGCCGCATAGATCTACGTCCTTCTATAAGCCTATTATACATCCATTCCCGATCCAGTCTCATTGACTCTGTGTATATAATTAAACATTTTCATTACAACGTGCAAGTCATAAATCAATTATATTTAGTTCGTCATGTGTCGTATGTAATCTGAGATATAGTAAAATAAGGGATTTTGGGTTTAACAATTTGATTACCAATTACCTATACTCTAAACAAACTAACCCTCTAAGCGATTCGATTTCATGATACAGTTATGCATGAAAAGGTAATTGTTCTAAAATTTTTTTCAAAACCCCTCTTCATCAATACTATCATGAATAAATTAACCCAAAATTATGAAGGATAGTGAAGAACTATGGGCTCTCTGGATTTCACAGAACTCATAGTTCTTCACCACCTCACATAATTTAGGGAGGGTTTAAGTGTTTTCCTACCCTAAAGTAAATACCAAAGACTTTAAGACATAGTGTAAAGCGAGGACACAATTGTCGCTTTTTGCCATGTTTAGAAACCCCTGAATATGCAAACCTTAGTACCACTATGAAACCATATATATATTAATTGTGTACAGACTAATTCAGGGTTTAAGGTGTTGAATAATATATATATATACACACACATATGTGTATATATGTATATGTATATGTATATATATACAGTTTCAACAATAGCATTCTTTACCAGTGCATACTAAATTACAAGTTTGTTTATTAACTAGCCATAATCTATATTATAGACTTTAGCTCACTAGCACTCAGGAAACAAACTTCTTCAAAGTAACGAACTAATTAGAAGAGAATAATCAACTACACATCTCATTCTTCGTTAAGAAAGGCAACGTATACAACCCAATTAATATGACTAAATCTAGGAGTTTGAAATAATTACTTGAAAGTCATCAATATGCATATATCAATATATGTTTTCTGACATCAAAATCACTCAACAATATTTACTGTGGTGAACAAAGTAATATCTATTTAATGGAATTGACAAAAATTGCCTTGATACTTTTAATAGAATTGACCATCAAGCTACACAAACAGTTAGCAAAGACAACATATGCAATTCAAATTTTCTTTGTCACAAGGGATAGATCAATTAAAAAGCTCTTATAGGACAACAGTTCATAAAAAAATGTATTTAATTTTCTTAAAATTTAATTTGTATAATTATGAAATTATTTTATATAGTAAAGATATTCTCATTATATTTGGATACATTTTGCTAACAAAAGTCTAAACTGTTTGATTCTATAACTGACACCATGAGGAAAGTAAGTAAAAGTATATATAATAATATGATTTTAGCAAGTGATACAAGGGAAAATGCTTTTCCAACTACCATTTTTTCTCAATTTTAATTAATTTCATTTTGATGCTTGGCATATGTGTTGCCACTCACCTAATTATAGAATATAATCACATAGGCTCATCTATCTGTTATTGAATTATATAATTAATTAATTTTAAGTTTGAATTAATGTCATTGTTGTGTCACGTGCGGGTTAAGTTAAGAGTCCAATTAAATTAATTAAGTGATTATTTAGTTCATCAACTATAAATTAAGAAGAAAATGATTGGTCAGTAATTGATTTCCTTTTAGACTATGAGGTAAAATTGCTTCATCATTGACTCAATTAATCATATCATCTTTTAACTTCCATCCCACAATTCAACACAACCTACATCTAATACAAAAACAAACCAATTTCCTTTTAGACTATGACTGAATTTATCGGTACACAATCCCTATCAAATTACATAACAGGCAATAACTACACAATCTACATCTAACACTTCAACTATAACAAACAAATCAATCCTCCAGATAATTGGATTTCCATCTCAACACAACCCAATATTTCAATTATGCAATAACAATAAATATTTAAATTAAATTAATTTAAAATGCTGATTTACTTGATCCACACATGCATCTATATAAAAATTATAATAAGTTGAAATGGTACGTAAATTACAGAAAGAATAAACTTTCATAATTAACTATTGACTCCACTAACCTGGAGCTGAAGAAGTTCTTGTAGTGCTTCACAATTCTCATAGCACAATCTGAAGAGAGAAATTAATGGAAGTTGTCAAAGACAATTAGGAATTTTCAGAAGCAATAATATTGTTTGAAATTATTCATGCTGCAAAGAAGGATTTCCCACAATCAAATTATTAGTCAAATTGAATGAATTGTCATTGATTTCTATTGTTTTTCAATGAATCACCAAAAATTGACTTGACCCATTATTCATAACAGGGTTTTGAGTCGAACTATGATCAATAAACGATGAAGATTTACTTAAAATTGGGCTTTTCATCAAATCTACATGATTATAAAATAAGAAAAACAAAATCAAGCTACAGATTCCATTAAAAACCCCACGATACTTGGGGTTTCTTGAACTATACAAACCACTGCCAAACCTCATTTTCCAATATCCTAACCTATGAATCTCCCAAAAAAACCCAGAAATTAAATTAGCCTAGGGTATCATTTCTTGAACCAAAAAAACACTACAGACTAGTTAGAACAAAGCAAAAAATAGGTTGTAGGCTTAATAATTTTTTTGGATCCACTACCTACCTTTCAAGGTCTTAATATTTTTTTTATGGGGTTTTCATTCCAAGTCAAAGCTTGAAGGCTTTCAGACTCTCTTTTCCCTACAAAACAAGTTGCATTTGGGTTATTGGTGTAAACCACAATGTGCTCTAAATTCTCCACTTGAAGCTTATTGCATACAGCTGCTTGCCTAGACACGGTGCTAACACTTTTTGGTCCAAGGTGACACCACCAATCATAAATTTCTAGCTAACTTAGAGCTGATCCATATCAGCCAGCTCAATGCCATCTTGCCAAAACCTATATATATAAATTCAGCTACATTGCCTTTGAAGATAATGTATCAATACATTTTCCATAGGCCATCATTGAATGTTATAAGTTTATTGTTAGTTTCCACAAAGTTGATATCAATCAATATTTACATATACCTTTGTAAAATTTATTGATAGATTGACTGTGAACTATAAAGTCTCAACAAGAGAAGCAATGCCACTACCATGCATATATCTTGCAACATATAGTATACAAACTACACAAAATCAGACCAAGTTGCCTATGTCTTGAAGGCTTTACTTGGCCCTGGAGAATATCTAATAGTTGATAAAAATTTTCTGTTATAATGCATTATTGATGAATGATGATTGCAGTATCAATAAATGGTATTAAAGATTATTTAATTTCCATCACATAGCAATTTTGGTATTTGATCTAATACATATCCCACCAAATCTCCATAATCTAAAATAATGAAATAGAAATTGGTATTGCACAACCAATAGTTGTTGTTGATGAATATAGCGCAACAACAACTTCATGCGTAATTATGTTGTCATTTCATTACAAAAATTCAAACATTAAGCGTGCACGTGTACAAATTTAGTTTGTAGTTTAGTTTCTAGAGTGACCTGACTAGGAAATCATCCACTTTGATGTGCACTAATTATGAACAGAGCATGCTTTCTGAAGATTAAACCAATAAATGAAGATTATAGTTTTGATAACAAAAATTAAACAAAACAAATGTACATTAGGAGAGTGGTTATCGTCGTTCGTCGTTTGGCACAAATCAGGTTTTAGATGTGAAGATGGGTGGCTAAAGTGGAGATTGGAATGTTAGGGTTCATCGACAAATTTATTTGGGACTGATTTCGCGATTTATATATTTGTAAGTTAGTGATGGATTACCGACGGATATTTCTATCATTATAATTAATTAAAATTAGAAAACAACTTCGTTTTCAATGTCCGTCGCACATCCGTCCCTAATTTGTTCTTAAATTAAATTTTCAGTTTAATATTAAGTACAAGCCCTTGTCATTCAGTTTTCTGACAGAATACAAACCAAACCAATCTTATTCATTTTTTCGTTTCTAATGCGTTGGTAAATTTAATATAACATTTTAATTTTCATCGATTTACGACGGAAATATTGGAAACGGATGTTTTTCAATCCAAACCCGTCGTCAAATTTTTGGTGCGTTATGCGCACCATAATTTAACGATGGATTAACAACAATAGTTTATTCCGTTGGTAATTTAGTCTGTAATCCGTCACTAATCCCTTAGTGATTTGCTATTATTAATATTTGTCTTTATTCGTCGGTCGGCCGTTGAACAATACCGACGAAGATAAACAATTTTCTTGTAGTGTAAGTCCACACAAAGGCAGAGATTACAATCCACAATTGACAAGGTTGCTAGACTTTGTAGATTGCAAACGAAATGACAAAAGAAAGAGAAAGAATTCTCTTTCTCAACAAAACGTGAAGATCAAGGGTGAAGGTGGCTAGGTGATCAATTTACAAGTCCTAAAACACTTGTAAACATGTGTGGAAATCAAATTGTTGGTTATAAAACACTTGACAATTTAGTTGATGTTGATAAACTAGTTTCAAGTCCTAAAACAAGTGGAAAAGGGTAATGTGGAATATGTAAATGGCCAAGACTATGACACCCCGTGTCACGGGATTTTGGGTGTAAGGTAATTTACTTGAATTTGGGGTGCTTTTGCTGGGAAATGAAAGCTTGGAGGAGACTTTTGTAAGAAATGAGAAACATGAGGGTTTATGGGATATTTTGCATCTTAGTATATTAACGTGGGAATATTACATTTTCCCATTTTTCTTTCTTTTAGGCGTTGAAGAGAAGAGAGTGTAGAGAGAGAAAGTGCCAAGGCTAGAGAGAGAAAGTGAAGATTTGATGGAATTGAGCTAAAATCCGGCTAATTGATAAGATTATGCTTCCATTTATGCTTCAATTTCATTATTATCATCTTTCTCCATCTTTTAATTGAGAAATTGAAAATGAGAGATAATTGGGATGAATTTGAGGTAGATAATTGTGTGAGTTGAAGTAGTATTTGGCTGTGTATGTGAAGGGAATGTAGTAGGTGCAATGTGGGATAAAAATAGAGTAATTGGGAGACAAAATCGGGAGATCTGTGGTGGACAATCTAGAAAATCCAGATTGTCACCACAGCGAAGTTCATATTTGAGGTTGTCGCAAAGGTGACAATGGCTTGTTGTTGCGGCGAAGTTCTTGATTAAGAATGTCGCCGAGGCGACAATGAGTTATCGCCGCAGCGAAGTTCGTGTGAAAATTGAAGTTTATCATTTTTTAGAATGTCGCCGAGGCAAAGCAAGGTCTTTGCCGCAGTGACATATTCTCGAGTCTATTGTGTTTTGGGGGTGTAAGTGTAAGGTTTGAAACCTGTCAAGTAGACAGGGGTGTGGATGTAATAATTCAAAGGTTGAGGGACCTAAATAGGATAATGAGAAACTATGTGGGTTTAATAAAAGACTAGAAAAATTGAGGGGCTTAATGGAAATTTTGGAAAAGTTTAGGGGGTAAAACGATATTTTTCCAGAGAATGACTAAATTGATATTTGTCAAGAACCAAAGTTTTATGGAATTTTTATAAGTGATTGATATTAGGGTATAAGAGGGTTTTTTTTTTATTAAAAATGAAGTTAAATTAACCACTTTATATTGGTATTATTAATGATTGTTGTGGATTGCCATAGGAAGACCTTGACAAGGAGAATTCTTCGGATCCTGAACAAGGAAGATAAGCCTAGCAGCAGCTCCAATCAGGTGAGTGGATTAATAGGTTTCTTTAGAGACTTATATTCGGTATTTAAGACGCTTAAATATGTAGTGTTAAATATACGAGTATATATATATGGCACGAGTATTTGGTACGTATGTCACGGATTTGAGAAACGACTAAATTATGGCGCAATGTTGATAGATCGGAATACGGATGAGCCTATAGGCAATCGATTTGAGGAAATGAGGTGAATTAAGAGATGGGCCGGTTCGAATGGCCAAAGTGAATTGGTCATCCTGAATAAGGTCCAGATTGGGAACGAATGAACCTTCCAATTGGGAATGGAATGGAATGGAATGGGTTTGATCCGCATCGTGTGCGAGTGAAGTAATCGACAGGTGAGGATCCAACTTATGCTGAGTGCGCTGAGTGATCCTTGGGGTATAAATCTGTGAGTTCGAGGTGGGGGTTCCACCTATGCTAGGAGCGCTGGGTGACCCCCGGAGTAGAGTAAGAGACATTTGATTATCCAGCGGGTGAGGCTGGAGTGACAATTGTGTATGTAATGATCCGCGATTATTGAAAGATGATGCAAAGTGGTAAACTACTTCATTGGGAATGGGCGATTACGAATTAAGGGAAATTATAAAGGAATGATTTAAGAGTTTCCTCATGCGGTTTGAGGGCCAGGTGCCATTTCCTTTATTTATTGCATTATTCACTCACTGAACTTTCTAGCTCATTGTTTTACCCTTCAGGTTTGCAGTCAAGGTTCGCAAGGTGCAGGCGGCACACTTTCAGCCGGTTCGTGGACGCATGTTCATTAGCATAATGTTTGTACATGGTAGTTGCACTCTGATACGATTTTTATGTAAATTGCTTTGTAATAATTAATATTTGAGATTTATAAATGGTTTTCAAAAAAACCTCACCCTTATTTTGGGAATCTGAGCCCCTCGGTCTGCCTGGATTCAATGGGTCAAGGTTACCCGGATTGGGGTGTGACAAAGACAATTTGGCCCAAGTCAACCATAAAGACAATTTGGCCCAAGTCAACTATGAGGACAATTCGGACCAAATCAACCATGAGGTTATGTTGGCCCGCTTTCAATACAAGTACAATTCGGCCTAACCAAAACAAAGTCCAAGTCCATCCAAGAAGCAAATCATCCTTTGAAGCCCAAGTACAACATGAGAAAAGCCCAAATCAATAAGAAGTCTAAAACAACCTATATCACAAGCCCATAAACGTCCAAGTTCATTCATTTTTAGTTTTGGCCGAAATTGACGTGTTGAAGGATAATCATTCTTGTTGGTTTGTTTTAAGTGTGTTGTTGCTGTTGCTGTTGTCGTTGTTGGAAAGAAGAAGAATTTGGTCGGAATTCTCCTCACCTTGGTCAGAATTTCCATGGCCAAACCCACTCACCTTCATTGAACTTCAAATTCAAACTCACCTAACCCTAGTACCTATTGAACACTTTGACCGCTTATCACACAACCCAAAACACTCCATGCCATTTTTATCCACTATCACATAATCCTAAACACTCCATACCATTTATGCCCATTGTCACATAAACCCAAACACACCATACCATTTATGTCAATCCATCACATAAACCAAAACACTCTATACAAAAATTAGCCATTCCGACTTTTCTAAGACTTACAATATACATTTACACACTATATCCCATTAAAAGCAATACCACTTTCCAAGCTACATAGTTAACTTTCACTAACCTGTTTTAGGAAAAACCACTTTCATCCCTGTTCCACCAATTTTAGTAAAAGTATTTTTACTACAAGAGACATTACTTCCACAAACCAACCTTTATCCTGTTTTGGCAATATCACTTTTACTATAAAAGGGATTACTTGCAATAACATTTGCTTGCCTCCTTTTAGTAAAATTGCATTATCCCATAAAGAGTCAACCCCATCAAATTACCCTACTACCCTTGACCGAATTGCCTTCACTTAATGTTCATTGACCAAAATAAGTACCCCAAATTACACACAACATCCAATTAAGTACTTAAGCCCACTTATCTAACTCGACTCATTAACCTCCACCACCACTACCCATCATAGGAAAAGGTTCATCGTTGTCCAATAATCACTATTCCCGGCCAACCAATGTTCATCAAAATTATAGTTTTGCCCTTTTACCCCAATACACTTCCTTTCACCCTTATTTCACCATAAACACTACCCTAACCCATCCTACACTCAAATTTCACCCATAAACACTATTCACAGCCTTTGAAACACAATTTACAGTACCTAATTAACCTCTATTCTACTTCAAAACATTACCTTTCTAGCTCAAACACTAGCAGACAGTTATCCTAACCATTTCCCACACACTAAACACCAAAATGCCAAGTATAAGTCATTCTTCTTCACCCTCCCACCTTGGGAATTTTCCACCATAAAGATGCAAAGAGGGATTAGTGAAATTTGGAAACATATGGACACCATGATGAGATTGATGACCAACATGTCCAATAATGTGACCAAATTGACCCAATCACAACCCACACATAACCCATCCCCATACCAAATACCTCGCCCTCATGAACCCGAGGTGCATGGATGGGATAAAAGGAGGAATTTTAATGGTAATAGATGGAAATTTTTCTATAAGGGTATTTCCGCAAGTGTATGGAATCGTGCAAATAATAAACAATGAGTAAATAAGTATTTTACCTAAGGGAATTACTATTATCAATTACCAAAATAAACTATCCTATCACTATTTGATTAATCCGAATTTTATGAAGAAAAATCTAAACTAAAATAAACAATTAAATTTTAAATAAACTAACTAATGAAGAATGCAAACTCACAATACTTTAGATTTTAACTCAAGATGGCTAACCTAGGGCATAGATTTCACACCAACTCTTTCTCATATGTGTTGACAACTTGCACTAATTTTATTAAGCTCTTTTCCTAAAGGCCGAACTCCCTAACGTTCCAATAACTTTCTCTAACCCGAATTATCCTTAATCAAATTGAAGCAATTGGAGATCATTATGTTCTATGGAATCTACCGAAACCTCACAGATCGTGGTAACCTATCTCTAGAGTTCGCTCAACCTATGGCTTTATTACCTTAGACCAACCAAGCGTCATCTCTCGATCTCAACCTAGTCCATTAACTCATTCAATTCTAGGATCCTTTAGAATCAAAAGCACTAAACGCAATAAAAATGTGACACCCCGTGATCCCATAAAAGATATTTATGAAAAAAAAATCCACTAATTCATCCCTATTTTGTCACAAAATATCTCCATGAACCACTAAGTAATTGTATATTTTCATGCTCTTATCACAACCCTAACTAGCTTCTTGCTAGTCCCTAGCAAGCTAAGTGATAAAACAAGTCTTAAAGCTTGAAAATTTAAAATAAAAAACCTAAATCTAATCTACTCTAAATCACTTATGTAGATTGACACGGTTGCATTTAGTGTATGCAACAAGCCTTTAAACCCCTAAGCGACCCTAGTTGGACGAGTTGTAGTCTCATTAGGGTTTCTAGTGATGATACCCACAAACATCCATAATAAAACCTAACCTAGACTAAAAAAATAAAAACAAACAAATACTAACAAACATAGTAATTCCTGGATCAATTCATATATTCGTCTCAAAAAGTGCATACACACATAACAAATAGAATAATTAAAATGCACTTTACGCAAAGATAATGTAACCATCAATTCCATTTTCGTAATCGACCTTAGAACATCCATGCAACCACAAACCATTAATAAAAAAAAACTCGGATGATTTTGTGCATAACATTTACATACAAACTTTTGATCTCTAGTATTCGGGTTATGAATCAAACATGAATCATGAAATCAAACTCCATAGGCTCACTTTTCAAACAACTCTCCACTAATGTAGAATTACACACTACCTCAGATCAATAGGTCTTTATAAAGGTTGTAATGCTAGGCTAGGGTATGATTTATGAAAGAACGGAAGGGAATAAGACAAAATTAAGAGACTTAATCATCATTCCTTCTCCACACAACCATCCAAGCATGAATAAACTTCCCTTTTCACTTTAATTTTCCACAAACTCTATTGAGCTTTTCTCCTCAACACTAGCACAAACCCTTTTTTTTGTTTTCACAATTTCACATCTTCATAATGTTTTTCAATGGTCACTTTTCTTTTTATCTTTCATTTTCTTCCTTTTCTTTCAATTTTTTTTCTTCTTTTTTTCTTTTTTTTAATGAAAAAAAATAGCTTGTAAGGAAGAAAGAAACATACAACCCATCTTAACCTTCTAAAAAATCCACAACCCCCAACCTATTTCTTTGCATACATTACAAGAAAATTGGCAATTTGCGATGGAAATTAACGACGGATTAAGATCAAGATTAGCAACAATTTAAGGGAAAATCAGTATCAAATTAGCGATAGATATTAATGACGGAATAGAAAGCCGTCGTTACGACGTCAGTAATTTTTGGCACGATACCCCGCCAAATAATAACTATGGCATTGGAACAAAAAGATTCCGTTACTAAATTTTCCGTTGTTAATCCGATGGAAAATTAAAATTTATTCTGGGGTTAGCGACGGATTGGAGACGGAATTTAAAACGCCATCGTTTAGAGTTGAATTATTAATTTTGTTATTTAAGTTTAGAAACCGATTAGCGACGGAAGTTAAAACGACGTCGTTTTGTGTTGCGTTATTAATTTTCATATATAATTTTAGAAACTGATTAGCGATGGTAGTTAAAACGACGTCGTTTAGTGTTGGATTATTAATTTTGAATTTTAAGTTTAGAAACTGATTAGCGACAGACATTAAAACGAAGTCGTTTTTGTACTGTAATTAAAGCTTAAAGACAGATGAATCCGTCATTAAGCTGTCTCTATGTATCATATATATAAGTCGCGATTGCAGCCCCGATTCATTTTATCAGAAACCCTCACTTCATCGATTTGTTTTTCTTTGATCTCTTTGTCAATTTCATTGCAAAGCTTACCTATTTCACTTGCATTTTGTTGATCCCTCTGTTATTGCACTTCAGAAATCCTAAATAGAGCTCTGGCAACCTTGCCATTTCGCCACAAATTCGTTTATCCGAAACGGTAAGTAATTGAGTTTAGGGTTTGGCTCTTCATCCCTTTTTGAAACGATTTTTTGTTTTCCATTGAGTTTTTGGTTGTCACTAATTGATTTACTTTGCTAGGGAATAGAATTTTCGAGACTGAGGGCACACAAACCCATTTGACCATTGTTTGGAGGTACAATCGATCTCTCTAATTCTTTAAAGATTACCCTCTGTTTACACTTTGTTGGATTTGTTTTATGTAATCAAATTTCTCTAAGTTCCCAAACCCTTTGGCCAAACACGAAGACGATACAATTTAACCACCAGCAATATGTTGTTTGTTAATTACTGTAGCGATGATGTGCTCTGTGAGCATTGAGTTTTTTGTGTGCTTTCACATTTTCAAAGTGTTCATATTAGTATAATAAAGAATGAGTTGCAAGATTGTTAGAATTATGTGTTTGCAAAATGTTTTTCCAGTGCTGTAAACATATGGATCATATTTTGGTTTCAAGAATTCAAAGGAACATTTAGAAGTGTAAACAATAACAGTGAGTTTTTTTATTTCCTACAACAATTTTTATCTATCAAAACAGAGCTCTTGTATTTCCATTCCCCTATTTTCTGTCAATTGATCTAATGGTATTATTAAAGAATAGTTTATAGTGGTCATTCTTTATTCATATAAATTATAGATGCTTACCTGTAGTACATAATTAAACATGCTTACCTTACCTGTATTATAATTTTATATAATTCAAATTGTAATACATTAATCCTGCATTACCTAAAATAATTAATTCTTTATCTATGTAAATTAAAGAAATACTTTATCAATCTACTATCACCATCCAACACTTTATCACCACCCAACAAAGAAGAGAAACAGACACTGAATCTGCTCCTTGAATACTTTGCTCTTACTCTTAGATTAAACCATTAAAGTGCACTTGTTTTAAACTTAATACATACTATGTTGCTTCTTCTGCGATTTTTCTTTACTCCTAGTTTCACTTTCATTTACTTTATATTAAGTATCCATAAATTTACTTAAATAAAAAAAAAAAAAAAAAGATACAACCTAGCATCATTCTCAACTTTTCTGATACTGCTAGCAGAGATCTGTTTGTTTAAACCTAGATATTGTATACCATTATTTTGCTTATTAAGGCTGGTTCTTTTTCTTTGTTTCCTATCAACCGTTTCTCATTTTTTTTTTATTTATATCCAGTATTCATAAATATCTTGAAAAAAAAAAGTGTCCAGTGTATTCTCAAATTAATCTCTTAGCTTTTCTTCTAAAAATTGGTTTAATTATTTTGTTATTCAATAAGCTACACTTTCTTGTTTCTTTTACATTTTCCTCTTACGTACCCTTTGATTTATGAATAATCCAGTACTGATTTTTTGCATTTCAGAAACCCTAAACTGTCATTTCATATTTGGCCATTGACAGACACAGGAGTGTCAAGCTCTGTCATCCGTGTACCATCTTAGGAGTTTGTTTTGGTAAATAATTTCTCTATTTGTGTATCTTATACTGCATTTAAATTTTAGTGAGCCTATTCAGAGTAGTACTTTGTAATGAATTTATACTCATTACTAGCTATATAGAAAATAACGCTATCTGCGTTAAATATGCACAGTGTAAAAACCTGTATAAAATAAAAACATCCGTGCGCCGTATTTTACTTTTACTATAAAGTAAATATACAAGATACTTATTTAAAAATATTGTTACAAAACACTACTACTGTTACATATACACAAAATGCTGTTTTTATGTACATGACAAAAACTATGAGCGTGAGAATAGTTGCCTGCCTTTCCCTCGCGTATCAACCATCCGCTCCGGTCACTCTGGCATGTTACCTGCAAAGAGTTGAAATTAAGGGGGTGAGTGCTAGATGCTCAGCAAGTAAATCAATACTAAAACATTATAATCCCGCTGAACTAATAATTTCAACTTAAACTAAATAATGGACTTATTCTTTCTTTTCTTTTTCTTTCCCTTCCATTCTTGACTTATCCCTTCAAACCTAAGCATGATCCCTTAACAAAACTACAGAATACATGCCACGGGAAGAGTACAACATATTGCCATTTCTTTGCTATAGAAGGAATACTTAACCAACCTTTCCTTTCTAACTCATACACATGCCATGCTCCACTACTGTTATTTACCCAAAAGTAAGCAAATAAGTATGCATGTGAAAACTGTCAATGCATGATAAAACTACTAATTCATGCATTTAAAGGAGACTACTAAAGCAAGAAAAAGAAAATCTATTTTCTTTTCTGTTTCTACTGTTCTTGCTAATTCCTTTTTCTCACTTTCTATCTTTCTTATGCTATCGTATTCTTTCTTTCTTTCTCTATTACTCATGCCGATCGGACTAGGTCAATGAGCGGACTAAGAATCTTGGCCATGTGAGCAACGTACAGCTCTCATCCACATGCACACTAACGAGCTATACGAATTATAAATTATTTTCTTACTAATAACCACGATTGTACATGCGGATTCTAGGTTGTCACTAAACTAACGCAACGACGCTCATAGATTCACTGTTACAATAACCTTTTCTAAACACCCTTAATAAATGCTACTAAACAGAAGGATGACATAATGCATCTAAAACATGCATTTCTACTCTTAAACACAACTTTTTCATTATCTTTTTTTCTCACTTGCACCAACTACTAAGATACCAAAAGATAAAAAGAAATGAAATCTACTATTTTCTTAGTAAACTATTTCTTTTATTCATTATGTAAATCCTACTCTTGTATGGTTTACACAATGCAAAAATTCATGAACACTTCAAGATTTCACAAGCAATACTACTCGCTTCAAGGTCTCATCCTCACTACTTTGGTCATTTCATCAACACTTCCCAACAATCAACAATTATTAGCAATTGACTAACATCATAACATCATAAC